>JBBPBX010030095.1:0-15735 GCA_038048925.1 Garcialebias charrua
ACACACACACACACACACACACACACACACACACATTTTTTGCTTACACGGCCCCTCATAGACTGACTCCAACAGACTGTGCAGCCTTCACCACTCTCTGCAAAGCGTTTCTTTCTGCAGAGAATGCTCTCCACTGCACACCTGTGGAAGGAGGTGAGGACTGAGCTTTCCAGTCCAGTTCGCCTCATCCACCTGAGGTAGTAGAGTCTCTGATGAGCTTTCTTGATCAGGCTGGTGGTGTTGTTGCCCCAGCTGAGGTTATCATTCAGGTGCACACCCAAGTACTTGTAGCTGGAGACCACTTCCACAGCAGATCAACGACCATCTCCTTTGTCGTCTTCACATGATGTGAAGGTTCTTTTTGCACCAGCTCTCCAGGTGTCCCACCTCCTGCCTCAGTCTTCCCACCATCACAGACATCTACACCTCAAGATGCAGGAGGAGAGCCACATGCATCATGAAGGACCCCGCTCACCCAGGAAACACATTTTGCCCTGCTCCCCTCAGGCAAGAGGATGAGGAGCATTAAGTGTAGAACCACTAGACTGAGGAACAGCTTCTACCCTGAGGCTGTTAGACTCGTGAATATTTAACCAGGATACTCACTGTGAAAAATCACATCACGCTTATGCTGATCTGTTTCATGTTGCTGCTGATCTGTTTCATGTTGCTGTGTTCATTCGTGCTCATCTGCTCACACAAGGTCATGTTCGTGCTGCTGTTCAGCAAATTGTTTTTGTACTTCTAGTGCTTAGCGTATTTTAGTTATTGTTTTTCTTAGTTCATATCTTAGATCTTATTACTGTTTTTCTTTTACATTTTATACTTTTGTAGAATGTAACTGGAACCCTGTGTCAAGATTTTACTCAGGGAGCATGAAAACCCAGTGGTGCAGACGGAAACGCAAGAGGCAAGCGGTTGTAAAAGTAAATACTTTTAATAACACAAATAAACAAGGCTGTCGTGGCAGCAATACTCACAGGAGCTGTGGCGAGAGACATGAGGGATTTACCAGACCATACTAGACTATGCACCGACAATGAAATGAGACACAGACAGGGCTTATATACACACAGCTATGATGAGACATGATCACTAGCTATGTTTCCATCCAATTTAAATTCGATTTTTGAGCGAATTTTAGAAAATTTCGCTAAAATGTAAATTAAAATTATGAGGATCAGAAGTGTTTCCATTAACTGGCTTGAAGCGCATCTGCAATGCCACGCAAAGCGTCTCTACGTCAGACGTCAGCGTCATTACGTCACACGTCAGCGCCATACGTCAGACGTCAGCGTTACGCACTTCCACAGTAAACAGGAAGTAGCGTTTGAAAACAGACATCTCGGCAAAATGGAGAGAATATTTCAGGTATGTGTTGCTATCGGGCAAGTTGTATTTATTCTGTCATGCCAACTAGTTTTAGCGATGTTACATGTTGTCCGGAGCGGAAACAGCTGATCAGTCACGTGACGTGAATGTTCGCTGCGGCAGAACTGAGTCGGCTAATCTGTTTCCATCTGTCGTTTAGCCGACTCAGCTCTGAATCGACTCCCCAAAAACTACCTCAAGCGAGCGTATAAACTTTAGAGCGACTTAGAGGAAGTTAACTCGAATTATGCCGTTTCCATTTAGCTTTTCTGATGCGATGCTTCATAATGCGCACCTAGAAACCTTGATGGAAACACGACTACAGACACCTGGGGACAATCAACGGAGACACTCAACTAGAGACACAGAGCAGGACCGGAAACCTAAAACATGAAAGTAACTAGGATGACAACTAACAACTAAGAGTGACAAACATGACTAAAACTGGAAGGGAAATTAATAAACTAACTGACTAGGAACTAACTAACAGAGGGGGACGAAGGAAGCAAACTAATAACTAACTGACTACTAACTGACTAACAGAGGGGGACGAAGGAAGCAAACTAATAACTAACTGACTACTAACTGACTAACAGAGGGGGACGAAGGAAGCCTAAACATGACTAAACTGGAAGGGAAACTAATAAACTAACTAACTAACTAACTACTAACTGACTAACAGGAAAACATCAAGACTGGGGAACTAAACCTGAAACATGAAGTACAAACTGACTAATAGGAAAACCTGAAACATGAAGTACAAACTGACTAATAGGAAAAACCCCACAAGGGGGACAGAACTGACCAACAGGACGAGCCATCCTTACAGTACCCCCCCCTCAAAGACACCCCCAGGTGTCCCCAAGAAAAAACACCCAAAAACCCAGGGCGGGAGGAAACTGCAAGGAAGGAGGGCACGAGGAAGACAAGGGACACAAGGACAACACAAGGGCAAGAAAACTAGAACAAAACTACGGTACCTAAACAAAGACCAAAACCAGAAACTCAAAAACATCTCTAGGTATCGTGGCTAGGAAGTCGACAGCGGTCACAAGACCCCTCAGGCGGACGACCGGGATGCCGCCCCACAGGACGGAGACGGTCAGGGGGTCGGCCGGGATGCCGCCCCTCAGGTAGGAGTCGGTCAGGCGGACGGCCGGGATGCCGCCCCTCAGGACGGAGACGGTCAGGGGGTCGGCCGGGATGCCGCCCCTCAGGTAGGAGTCGGTCAGGCGGTCGGCCGGGATGCCGCCCCTCAGGTAGGAGTCGGTCAGGCGGTCGGCCGGGCAGGCGGGCAACAGGAAGGCAGTCTACCACCAGGAGCCTCCGTCGGTGACGAGGCCTCAGAAACGTCGAAGACGAGTGTACGACCCTCCAGGGTCCACCCGAAACAGGAGCACTCCCATGCGGTGCAGTGGCGCCGAGCCACGAGACGACAGACGAGACGTCTGGCGTTGAGTCTGGAGGCGAGACGTCTGGCGTTGAGTCGAGAGGCGAGACGTCTGGCGTTGAGTCGAGAGGCGAGACGTCTGGCGTTGAGTCGAGAGGCGAGACGTCTGGCGTTGAGTCGAGAGGCGAGACGTCTGGCGTTGAGTCGAGAGGCGAGACGTCTGGCGTTGAGTCGAGAGGCGAGACGTCTGGCGTTGAGTCGAGAGGCGAGACGTCTGGCGTTGAGTCGAGAGGCGAGACGTCTGGCGTTGAGTCGAGAGGCGAGACGTCTGGCGTTGAGTCGAGAGGCGAGACGTCTGGCGTTGAGTCGAGAGGCGAGACGTCTGGCGTTGAGTCGAGAGGCGAGACGTCTGGCGTTGAGTCGAGAGGCGAGACGTCTGGCGTTGAGTCGAGAGGCGAGACGTCTGGCGTTGAGTCGAGAGGCGAGACGTCTGGCGTTGAGTCGAGAGGCGAGACGTCTGGCGTTGAGTCGAGAGGCGAGACGTCTGGCGTTGAGTCGAGAGGCGAGACGTCTGGCGTTGAGTCGAGAGGCGAGACGTCTGGCGTTGAGTCGAGAGGCGAGACGTCTGGCGTTGAGTCGAGAGGCGAGACGTCTGGCGTTGAGTCGAGAGGCGAGACGTCTGGCGTTGAGTCGAGAGGCGAGACGTCTGGCGTTGAGTCGAGAGGCGAGACGTCTGGCGTTGAGTCGAGAGGCGAGACGTCAGGTGAGAAACCATCGAACGTAGAGACGCTCTCGATGTGTGGACCCTCCGTAGACGTGGAGACGTCCGATGCGCCGGGACCCTCCGTAGACGTGGAGGCGTCCGATGCGCCGGGACCCTCCGTGGCTAGAAGCAAGGCGGCAGCGCCCTCCGAAGCCGGAGACAGGGCAGCGCCCTCTGGAGCCGGAGACGGAGACAGGACAGCGCCCTCTGGAGCCAGAGACAGAGACAGGGCAGCGCCCTCTGGAGCCGGAGACAGGGCAGCGCCCTCTGGAGCCGGAGACAGGGCAGCGCCCTCTGGAGCCGGAGACAGGGCAGCGCCCTCTGGAGCCGGAGACAGGGCAGCGCCCTCTGGAGCCGGAGACAGGGCAGCGCCCTCTGGAGCCGGAGACAGGGCAGCGCCCTCTGGAGCCGGAGACAGGGCAGCGCCCTCTGGAGCCGGAGACAGGGCAGCGCCCTCTGGCTGAGAGACCACTGGCCAACAGGAAACATGAGAGACGTCCTCCTGGGACCCCTCGAGACAGGAAACATGAGGGGCTCCCTCCAGGGACCCCTCGAGACAGGAAACATGGGAGGCGTCCTCCTGGACCCCCCCGAGACAGGAAACATGGGAGGCGTCCTCCTGGACCCCCCCGAGACAGGAAACATGGGAGGCGTCCTCCTGGACCCCCCCGAGACAGGAAACATGAGGGGCTCCCTCCAGGGACCCCTCGAGACAGGAAACATGAGGGGCTCCCTCCAGGGACCCCTCGAGACAGGCTGGAGCTGCAGGTTCTGGACGACCCGCCGCCGCAGGTTCTGGAGCTGTAGGTTGAAAACCAGGTTCAGGAACAGGAACTGAAGAGTCTGGTGGTCCTCTCTGCCATCGATCCCTGCCACGACGGCGACGACGCAGTCCAGGACCAGGTCGGGAACCCTCACTTGGTTCAGGTCCCTCGACAGCACCGGAGAAATGAGGGGTGTCCTTCAGGACCCCCTCGGGACACGAAACATGAGGGGCGTCACCTAGGACCCCCTCAGAGCAGGACAAAGCAAGTACTGAAGAGCCAGTCTGTTCAGGGTGTGCTGCTGTAGCTGCTAAGAGGTCAGGGCTGGCTGCCGCAGGTGAGGAGTTATCAGACAAAAAACTAGTAGTAGAAAAATCATGAGACACAGAAACAGAAGCAGGAACTGGAGCTGAAGAGTCTGGAGTTGCTGGCTCCTCCGTGGTGGGTGTTTTCATAAACCTAAGATTAACCAGCAGTTGCTGGTAAACAGGAAGCCTTGTCAGACCGGGTTGTGACAATATAAATGTCTCCATACGGGAAAACACCGTATCAATACAGTCTGGGTCTTCTCTAGCAGTGTTGAATAACTTTAATAAAGTCTGGTTTACTTGTGGAATGTCAATGGGTTGAAACTGGTGTGAGTTAACAGGAGCGTTCATCACCCCTGACGGCTCTCCTAGGGCGACATCTGCTGGAGAGACTGTATATTGTTCAGTTGACTGACCTGTGTGCTGGCCCCCCTTCGTCCGGTCACTAGATGAACGGGGAGATGAGCGAGCGGTGTGAAGACCCGCCCCCGTGGAGTCGCTGTGACCGGGTTCACCGAACCAAGCTGGAAACGCTGCGAGCGACGGTGGGGCGTCTGTGTCCACCCTCACCGGAAACCTAGGAGGTGAGGCCATGGAACGCGCCCCCACCGGAGCGCTGGAGTCGTGCCCAAAATGCTTGAACTCGCTGGACCGAGCCCGATCAGCTGACCAAAATGGAGGTGCAGGTGAACACTTCCGGTTCTTCTTTTTACCGCTCCTTTGGCGGCGTGGAGACTGGGGAACAAGAGGGATACACAAGTCGTCGTCATCCTCACCCGAGGTCCATCCGGAAACGAGTGGACATGGAGGACGAGCCGAGCTGGAGCAGGACGTCAGGCGGTCCTCGTGGAGCTGAAATCCACCACAACGGAAGACGGCCTCGTCCCTCTGCGTGGACTCGAGCGAACAGGTAGGCGAAACGTTCCGTCCGCTGGGCTTTTTGTATGGTCGGTGCATAATGTCAAGATTTTACTCAGGGAGCATGAAAACCCAGTGGTGCAGACGGAAACGCAAGAGGCAAGCGGTTGTAAAAGTAAATACTTTTAATAACACAAATAAACAAGGCTGTCGTGGCAGCAATACTCACAGGAGCTGTGGCGAGAGACATGAGGGATTTACCAGACCATACTAGACTATGCACCGACAATGAAATGAGACACAGACAGGGCTTATATACACACAGCTATGATGAGACATGATCACAGACACCTGGGGACAATCAACGGAGACACTCAACTAGAGACACAGAGCAGGACCGGAAACCTAAAACATGAAAGTAACTAGGATGACAACTAACAACTAAGAGTGACAAACATGACTAAAACTGGAAGGGAAATTAATAAACTAACTGACTAGGAACTAACTAACAGAGGGGGACGAAGGAAGCAAACTAATAACTAACTGACTACTAACTGACTAACAGAGGGGGACGAAGGAAGCCTAAACATGACTAAACTGGAAGGGAAACTAATAAACTAACTAACTAACTAACTACTAACTGACTAACAGGAAAACATCAAGACTGGGGAACTAAACCTGAAACATGAAGTACAAACTGACTAATAGGAAAACCTGAAACATGAAGTACAAACTGACTAATAGGAAAAACCCCACAAGGGGGACAGAACTGACCAACAGGACGAGCCATCCTTACACCCTGTGCACATAATTTCATTCCACCACGCGTACCACATGTGGTGCGTATGACAAATAAAGAAACGTTAACTCTGGTATGCACACACATATATACACACACACTCACATTAAGGCTAAACAGTCAACAAAGAGGTCGATTTCCTACCATAATGTGGTCAGTAGGTGCAGTACTTTCCGTCTAAAAAGTCGCTCTGCCCTATATGTCGCATTAGTCCAATTATGTCCAATAAAGTGGAAAAATCCATAAACGTGTCGCACCTCCGTATACGTTGCATCTATTATGCGTCACCGCTGACGCGTCGCGTATGTTACGCATCAGCGGTGACAACCTGGAAATAGTTTCGCTACGTTGGTGCTGCGAAGCGTGCACGCGCAGCGAGCGGATACACTTCATTTCTTTAAAATTTAACAAGATATACACCTTAAAAATACAGGTAGTCCCCGACTTACGAGCGAGTTCCGTACCTGTGAGTCGCTCGTAAGACGGAAATTCGTACGTGGGAACATAAAACACGTGTTCTCGTAAGTCCGGAATTTCGCTCGTAAGTTGGAACATTTAAGCTAGCGCTACTACGAACACTTGTTTTTCATCAAAAACGTTCATACTAGTTCATGAACATGCTCAGAAACGTGTTTCCAAATGGTTAGCTAACAAACTTTCATCTAAAAACACAAAAAAGTGCTGTATTTTTTACAAATTTACTGCTCGTTCGCCAGCTCGTAAGTCCGGGACCTCGTATGTAAGAGCGCTCGTAAGTTGGGGACTACCTGTATATATATATGTTTGCTGACATTATAGCAAAGGTGTTTCTGAGCTTAACCTTTCCTTAATAAATGCACGTAATGTTCAAATCAGCTGGATTTAAATTGTTTCGATTTGACGGTCTTCCAAACGTGCGCGCGCTGCGAAAATAAATTATACATAAATCGAATTTTAGCTGAAACATCTCCTAAAGCTAAACAATTGTAAATGTCCATCCAGTGATTACTTTCTGTAAGTTTCATCAAAATCTGTCTGGTGGTTCTTGAGCTACAGTATTTTGCTAACAGTAAAACACTGAGGTAACGGTAGTTCAGACCTCCAGAGAGCAGGAGGCCATGCTGCGACAGATTGAGTCCGAGTAGAGGACGCTTCTGTCAGACACATGAGCTGGAAACGGTCGGTGGACCCTAGCGGCCGAAAGTGGTGCTGCGCCATTTTTTTCGTCAGAATGAATGGAAACGGTATCTCAGCCAAAAATTGGTCTAAAAATATGGGGAAAAAATCTCTAAATATGTCGCTTTGCCATATAAGTCGCAGGACATGAAAATTGGTTAAAAAAACGGCGACTTATATGTACTTATATATTAAAAATACGATAGCTCGCCATCAATTGTAGAATGTTGTTAACGGGGGGTGACAATAAAACCTGACCTAAAAGGTCAAAAACATAAATTAAGTACATGGTCAAATAAATTAAATTAGCTTTAGCTTAAATGGTTTGTAACCATTATAAAAAACAATCATGTATTCAATAAATGCTATATTTCATTAACATTTGACTTCATAATTCAATTAAGGTGCAATTTCAAAATGTTGACTCAAAATCAATTAGCTTTAAGGCTAACAAAGAAATCAAACATTCATTTGAAATAACAGTTGTGTAACAGGTTCAAAAAATATGTAGCTACCAGTATAATTTAATTCAAACCGAGCCAGTTCTGAATGGTAAAACCACCTTGGCTACTGGAGCGGTTTGTCAAAAAGTAACAAAAATATCTTAAAACAGTTCAAATAAACTCAACCAAAGACTTTTGCTGCATGCTTTGATATTTCTTGTTGTTGCTGTTATTATTATTATTATTTTTTGTGAGTCGAGATGGTTCTTCTCGTCCTAAGCATTATTTTTTTTTGCATTGGTCTAATTGTGTTGATTTTGAATATGACAGATAAACCTAACATGTCTACCTTTTGTTCCCTTCCTGACCTGACCACTTTTACCTTTCTGCTTTATATCTTTACAGGTAGTGTAAGGTGTGTGTAATAATAATAATAATAATAATGAATTCAATTTATAACGCACTTTTCATTAATGAAAATCTCAAAGTGCTATGTGTGTGTGTATAAGTTGTGTCATAAGGATACTCCTCTTTAGTGAGTTGGATGATCACTTGATTCCTCCCAAAATGACATTCTACCTTATCTGAATGGAAGGATTTGGGAGACAATGTGCTAGATTTGGCTTCATTGTTTCAATAATGTTGAATTCATAAAGGCATTGGACATCCAAAGACAAGTAAACACCCAAATGTCATAGTTACCGTAATATACCACTGAAAGTCTTCAAAATGTACATGATATTACAGTATTATACATTCTGATCAAGGTTTTTACAGTTTTCATGTTACTGTGATTCCCTAATTTTTGTTGCTGTTTAGATTTTCAATGAAAGAGAACAGCATAACTGTTCCTTCCCTATGAGTATTAGCTCACTATTACTGATCTGTCTAAATTTAGTCTGGATCGTGCAGTAATTTTCCTAAAATGTTCTCTACAGTATAGGCTTCCATGTTCACCCACCTTGGTTTCACTTTAGTGTAATTTCGTTTATGCCCTTAGTGTAATTTGTTTATGCCCTTAAGACCCAAAGTCTTTTCAAAGACTTTAGCAGACTTGTATCAGCAGAGGAAACATTTGAAGTTACTGACAAATTTCAAACTGACTGATTGTCATGTTTCAGTGTAATAATGGCTGAATAGTGCTGTTTTATTGGCTGTGTACACAAACTCAACACACCTGCAGATGCTCTTACAATGAACTTAGAAGGCAAGAATCATACTGAGATTTAAAAAATCTGTTTTCACCTGCTTGACGGAATTTAAAAAAATTATATTTTTCACAGTAATTCTTAAAAAAAAATCTTATTTCCACCAGGCATCATCAACCTATTTGCATTCAGTCACAATACATGTACTTTTTTTTAAAGATAGACAAAATAAAATGAAAATTACAGAAAGTGTGTCTGGAAGAATCTATTCTCAGAGCGTGTGGCACCACCATGGAGAGACCTCCTCAGGGGCCGCTCACTGCGAATTAGTTCAATATGCAATCTGCCAAGTTTACTGAGCACCACTTTCCCATTTAGCATGCACAGATTTACATGTCACTATCTAAAAGAAAGTCAAGCAATGCCTGTTTCTCATTACAAACACTGTGGACCTCATCAGTTAGAGCAGGAACAACAGGGAGGATGGTGTAGGTATTAAATAAACCAGTTTACATTAAAATCAAATTGAGGGGGGAAAGTGTTGAGTTCAGCTGTTTAACATGTTGTCATGGAAAATAAAGTGTCTTAAATTCTAAAAAATGACATGAAAGAAATCAACTAAACTTAAAACAAATTTTTTTTTAAATTTTTTATCATGACTCAAAATCAGGTAAATACAAAAAATATCTAATAAATATATTGTGTTCATAAGAACTAAATATGTTTTAGTCTGGGGAAAAATGGAACCATCAGCAAAAACTTGATGTAATTGTCATCTCTATGATCTCATCAGACCCTCAAGGTTGTGATCCACATCAGACCACAATGCCACAAGAGGTTGCTCATTAATCACATCCTTTGTGATTTCAAGCAGGTAAGAATGTCACTTTCCAAGCTGTCACATGCAATCTGCTACTATTTGTACAAACACCTTCACAGTAAAGTCTTTGTGAGTCGGAGCCAAAAACAATAGCAGGAAGCTGACGTTTCCCACCTAGTGAGGGTCACAGCTCATGGCTGCAGACTTTGAATCCTGGGATGTGAAACCTATTTCCTCCCAATGGGACTCGGTTTCTTTGCTTTCATCCGCCTCACTCTGCAAACGAGAATGATGTTCCTTTAGCTAGAGAAAAGAATCCCCACCTTGGCCAGTGAGAGGCGCAATGCTGAGAGCCAAATTGACTACAGTAAATTAAATCCCAGTATGGGATGAGTGGGAAGAGAGAGGTGGGGTGCCAAGGTTGTGCAGCTGCAGGTTTGTGCGGTTCAACTCAAAAAGACCCATTATTTATCTGAAACACACACAGATGGGGTTTAAAATCTAGGGGGAAGTTTAGATGCTTTTGTCAGATTTAGCAAGCTTGTCATTGGTCTGTTGGTACTTTTTCAACAATAGCTATAACTTGATTTTTTCCCAGAGGCAAGTTTTTAACAACAATTTTGACTTAATGGGGATGTTAGTACGTTAAATCCAGCACTATTGCCTCATTGGGTTCATATGTTAAGGTAGGTCCCATGTTGTGAGGGAGATGGAGTTTTGTGCTAGTCCAGAAGATGAAGGTAGTGCTGCTGCAGAAAATCTCAATCCCTGGTCTGGTTTTCCATCCAGTGGCTCCAACTCTTCCCTCATAGACAACGTTGTCTCTGAGGAGGAGCACCGTAGACCCATCCATCCATCCATCCATCCATCCATCCATCCATCCATCCATCATCTTTACTTGCTTCGTCCTTTTTAGGTTGTGGGGGTCGTTGGTGCCCATGTCCAGTATTCACTGAGTGAGAGGTGAGGGACACACTGGACAGGTCTCCAGTCCACCACAGGGACACATAGAGACAAACAACCATTCACTCTCTCATTCACACCTAGGGACAAGTTAGAGTTACCAATCAATCTAACATGCATGTTTTTGGCCTGAGGGAGAAAACCAGAGTACCAGAGAAAACCCATGCATGCACAGAGAGAACATGCAAACTCCACCAGAAAGGTCTCTGGCTGGGATTTGATCCAGCTACCTTCTTGCTGAGAGGTGGCAGTTCTATCAACTGCGTCATCGTGACGTCTGACCTAAAAATTAAAAAGGGAAGGGATTAGAAGGGATGACAATGGAGGTGGAGATGCTGACAATATAGCCTGGTTAAAACCAGACCCTTGTCCTTCACTTCGCTTCGGACTAGGGTCTGGGACTTCTCCCATAGAAAGGATTTCTCCGGTAGATTTTTGACCGGACCAATCAGAGAACAGAAGGCGGAGTTTTTGGCCCCTAACCCACGCCCCCACCTGTCCCAGCGCGCAGCCAGCGAGCATTCGCATGTTCTCATTCAAAGCGATGCAAAGCGATGCAGGACTGTTTTATATGTGACACAAATGTATTAAATTCCCCTTCTTAATCCCTTATCTGGAGTTTTCTTTTTTTTTTTGCCAAAAGTCAAGTGATCGCTCCCTCCTCCTCCTCCTCTCCCTCCGCTGATGAGGAAATGCCTCAGGTTGTCACGAGAGAATTAAACTCGGGTTCAACGTGGCTGCCCGAGTCCCTGCAGATTTTCTGGTCTTCTGGTGTGCTGGACCAGCGCTCCATGGTTTTATTTTATTTTTTTAGAACGTTTTATTAATATATAAACAGAGGCGTTCCCCGGCATGTGCGAACTGTGCGACCGCACAAGGCGCCATCCAGCAGGGGGCGGCATAAGAGGAGACTCCGCTCCTCGTTTTTTTATTATTTTAATCTTTTACAACTTTTGTTTCAACATATAACACAGAACACCTCTACCGCGCTGCTCCTGAGCCCCCCCCCTTCATTTATTCACATGTCCTCAGTTTAATCACCGCAGCAGCTGCGGGGGGGGGGTGCATTTCCTCAACCCAGGTCCGCCCCACTTTTACTTTCGGTTTTGTTACGGAGGTGACACTACGTGCGGTCAGTGGAAAGATGGAAGGAAGGGAAAGTGGTGGTGCAGAGAAGAGAAGGATTAAAAAGAGAAAGGCTCTGGAAACAGACACAGCTAAATGTGCAAACATTGACACATGTTTCATTCAAACAGCTGCAGTTTGTAAATGTGAGAGATCAAACAGGTAAGATATGCTGTTGAACTTTACTGCAAAACACAGTTCAAGTTAATTATCAAGTCAATGAATTTTGTGGTGTGTGGCAATGTGACATACTGTTATATCATTAAGCATCTGTTAAAAACTTGCTTCTTCCATCTTCGAAACATCTCCAGACTTCGCCCATCCCTAACTTTTTCCGATGCTGAGAAGCTCGTCCATGCTTTTGTCTCCTCCAGGCTCGACTACTGCAACTCCCTGTTTATTGGAATCCCTGGCAAAAACCTTCAGAAACTTCAATATATTCAAAACAGTGCAGCAAGGATCTTGTTGAGAGTTCGTAAATTTGAACATATTACGCCCATTCTCCATAACCTTCATTGGCTTCCTGTCGCCTACAGAATTCAGTACAAAACTGCTCTCATTACACATCAATGCTTACACGGAACTTCACCAGATTATCTGAAGGATATTCTTATTCCATACTCATCCACCCGTTCGCTGCGGTCACAGAACAGTAATCTCCTTCACATTCCGAGAACCAAATTAAGGACCATGGGTGACCGGGCTTTCAGTGTGGCTGCCCCCGCCTGTGGAACTCTCTTCCTGACTGTCTGAGAGCCCCACAGTCTGTGGTTGACTTTAAGAGCGGCTTGAAGACCTTTCTTTTCAACCGAGCATACTCTACCTCCTCATGATTCTACTTTTGATCTTAGCTGATACTGTTATTGATTTTAATTGTTTTATTATTTGTTTTATTGACATTTAATTCTGTTGCACCTTGTAGCACTTTGAGATTTTCATTAATGAAAAGTGCGTTATAAATTGAATTCATTATTATTATTATATCATTTAAATACGGTAATATTATATGAGTCTGGTGAAGACCTGCTCTATAAGAAAAGTGCCCTAGAGCCCTGTTCAACCCTTTAATGAAACTGGCCTGAATTGATCATAAGTATTTGTAAAAAGGGGAGATTTGTGCTGAGTTATGACAATTTTAAAAATGTGATTTAGTGTCAGGAGTGATGAGCGGATTGTTCCTGTCAGTATGAAGGAACAGGTGAGCTGTTGTAACTGTGTGAACAAGCATTAGTTCCAATATAAACACTTTCTCAGTAGTGACTCGTTATATTTTTATCATTCAAAGTAAGATAGTAAATACATATAGCCCACAATGAAAGGGAATAGTATGAAAGTTATATGAAATAAGCCTGCATATTTTACCATTGAAAATATATTAATTGGTTAAGTCAAAATGTGTTTTCCATATCAAATGTACTAAAGCTTTACAGATTATTGTCCAGATTCTCAATAAATGTAGTCCTCTGGACAGATTCTTCTTTGTATCAAAAATACTTCTTCAGTCTGAGGAGCTGTGACAAACTCAGTCATCTTTCCTCCTTGATAGAGAGGAACGATGGTTTGAGAGAGGAGTAAGGAGGCCATCTTTGTGAAAAGAAACCGTCCATCATTAAACAGAGGTGGAGGCCTCCATGTTCAACTGTCCACCTCTTACAATGCTGTTATTGCTAGTATCTTACTGTTCATATAAAATATTTGATAATGTTCTTATAGAAACAATTCTTGAATAATGTTCATAATGTGTTAATGCTACATGTTTGTCTCAGGCTACTTCTTGTTCTGCCATTAACTCTAAAATATTTATTGAATAGTTTATATATGTAGGTAAAACTAGATGTTAAACAACCCATTAAAATACACCAGAATGCAGGAAATGGCATCTATTTAATTCAAAATTTTCTGGGAGAGGACCCCCACTGGAAACCTAGACGGGGGGGGGGGGGTGCCATTGGGGTTGCTCGCACAGGGCGCCAAATAGGCTAGGACCGCCTCTGCATACAAACACAGAATATGCAGCAGCGAGAGAAAATGCAGCAGGAGGCGGAGCAGACGCTTTGAATGAGAACATGCAGCTGCTCGCTGGCTGCGCGCTGGGACAGGTGGGGGCGTGGGTTACGGGCCAAAATGCCTTCTGTTCTCTGATTGGTCCGGTCAAAACTCTACCGGAGAAATCCTTCTCTATGGGAGAAGTCCCAGACCCTAGTCCGAAGCGAAGGACAAGGGTCTGGTTTTAACCAGGCTAGCTGACAATAGGAAGTGGTGATAAAACGAGTCACATTTGAAATCAAGGTCTCAAAGGAGTTTGGCTTCACACCGAAACTGGTGACGAGAAGAAGACTAGTGACAGATTCTGTTACTCGCCAATGACTAACTATTTCTTTATTAAATGTTATTTTCCCAGGCAAATTCCATTGAGACCACAGATTTATTTGGCAATGGAAGTTAAACATGCATGCTTTGGACTGGAAGAAACCAAACCAGAGTACGGTACCCATACAAACATGCAAACTCTACACAGAAAGACCCCATCCAAACTGGGAATTGAACCCAGGAACTTTTTGCTATGTGGAAACAAAGCTAACCAATAATACTCACTTTCTCCAAAAAAATTCTCCACAAGAATGTTTGTTTTGACATTAGCAGAAAATCAAAAAGGGACAAAACTAAAAGCACTGGTTGTGGGCTGCACTAAGGCAACAAATAACTATATTTTACTTGGCTTCAGTTTAGAACATAATTTATTGAATAATTAGTTCCACCTCTTGGTATATTAGACACATTTTCTAGGGATGGGAGACCTTGGCCTGATTATGCTTCAGTGGAAAAAAAGGGCCTGTCCAAAGTGAGACAAACTTATCCTCTTGGGAGCACAAATGAGCTTTTCTGAAACGGGTCCAAAAATTACAGACATACCTCAGTCTGGACTAAAGAGGTAGATTGAACATCTGGGAAACTGTAGCATTGCCAAAACCAAAGCTTGCAAACATGGCTGGAATGCACGATTGAGAAATTGAACAGTGCATTCATTCTCAGTGTTACAAACTAAGTTTATTTTATGACACATTTTTTCATCTTTGAAGTCATGATCTCATCCTGTTTTTTTATTATTATTCTAAACTTCTGCATTGCACAGTATTTAAAAATAAATAAATAAATAATAAAAGCACCAACGCATATGACTGTAATTCAAATGTGGCTTTTTTATTGTCACTGATGAAAGGCATACATTACAGTGCAAACCGATCTTTGGAAAAAGTACAATAGGACTGTCATGACTGGTACTGGTATATCCCCATTGACCACCATTTCAGGGACAGCATGGGCAAAGCAGGTTCAGTCTTGTAGAGCAGTGCATTCTGTTGACACACGGAACTAGAATAAATCAAGATGAGGACTATTGCAGTTGTGCTTTGGCACCCAGATCTTGTAACACTTGCCACAAAATGTATTTAGCTTGTTGCTGAGGGGGAAAAGAAGGTATGCAACTGTAAACACACAAAGCTGTGGAAGTATGGCTGAACACATGATATGACAGCAGCGTGGCTGCAGCCCTCTAATCCATCCGATATCTTGAGCGGAAAATTGCGAACCGATTTTATTTCCGTTCAGGAACAGATGCTTGCCGCAAAAAGAAGCAATGAAAAGAAACCCGAGCCCAACGACGTGATGAGGAGCAAAGCAAAGCAGGAAAACAAAATCTGTCAAACGAAACAAGCCAGTGCACAAATGAGTGGTATTTGTCTATGTACAGTATATAAAAATTATGTTGAAGAAATTGTTTTAGCTTTGTCCCAATCATAAAACCCACACCACCATTAATCCCCCCCC
>JBBPBX010030095.1:15812-35425 GCA_038048925.1 Garcialebias charrua
CACACACACACTCCCCTTCTCATATGGCTTCTATTACAGTGGAATGAGGGTCAGAGGGCCGGAGAAGCCTGCGTTCCACTAAATGACGTCAGCTCAGACTCAAATCTTCAACATGGCAAAAAAACAAGAACAGGGTCAGCATTCCTAAAGCCGTAGTCTCTCCTTACAGGAAGAACGGAGAAGAAAATCTGGGGAAAAGGAGGGGTTAAAGAATGCATGCAAGCATGTCCTTGTGTAAACTGGAGCTTGAGCGCTGCAGGGCCTCAACAGCAAAGAATCAGCCCGGTACTTCAGTGGTGTGTAAAACTACCGGTATACAAAAGGGAAACAACTGCGAGAATATCAATAGGGGAATACTGCTGCGGTAAAGTTAGCAGTACCAAAAGCTGGGTCCAAACAATTACGACATTCGGACAAGGTTTCATCAATAAACGTTTTTTTTTTTTTCATTATTCTACAAGTTACAAAATAAAATAAATTGGATTTAGAAGCTGAAAACCTTGGTATGAAGTTTAAACACTACAGTAATAATCTCATGGTACTACTTCCTGGAGGCACAATGACAATAGAAGAGGATGACGTTGTTGCAAGAGTTAAACTGATGGTTCTGTAACAGAAAATGACTTCACCTCATCAAGCTCAGGACAGGCCAGCGTTATCCACAGAAAGAAGAGTGACAATCAGTAGACATGCTTCTTTTGCATTATTCTTTTTTTGTAGGGTTTCACATTATCTTCACAAGTAAGCTTTTTTTTATACAAAAAGTTTTTTTTTTAAAAAGTACATAATATAAAACACCATAGATTAAAAGATGAAATAATTCTACAAATCAAAAGTCTCTGAATAAACAGTTCTCTCAGTTCTGATGTATTATTACGAAAATACTGAGTGTATATACTGCAGTTGCTTTGCATACAAAGGATAATACTTTTAAGGCGTATATTTAGTGTTAAAATCAAAGACAAAATGGAAAATAGCACCAGTTTTTGGCATCTCTAACCTGAGAACATTTTGTGAGACATCAAAGCGGTTGCAATCTTTCCATTAACATTTCCTTCCTGCTTGTCAACGTCATCTGGTCCTGTTTGTATTGTTTAGTTATTACATTTCAGAAGTCTCAGTGAGCTAGGACATGTTTAGTTCGACCTGATTAATCCTTGGAGTGTTTGCTGGAGGATTTCAAACCGAGCCACACACTTCTGCAACAAACAGAAACAACCCTGAATTTAAAAAAAAAATCTAAAAAAAGAAAAATATCTTAGAGGTTGTTGGGTCTGTCGAGGTTAACTGTGGCTGTGGATCAGTCTTATCTCTTCTCATTGAGTCTGATTTGTATGTGACTTGCAGACTTTAGTTTATCAGGATGGGGGTAGAATAGTTGTGAAATCCTGGTGGTTATTTGTGGTGGGTGTTGACTTTTTGTCTTTCATCAACATCTCCTTGATGGATACACACTGGGCAGCAGGCATCTTTTAGCTTGACAGGTTGTTTGCACTCAACAGTTGGACAAGACTCCACGAAGCAGGTCACCTGACCATCCTGAGGAGGCAGCAGAGAGGACAGCAAGTCGTATTAGAATAAAAGTCCACTCACAGAGCCAAACACAGACTGAAATTTGCAGTTAAATATGTGGAACAAAATAAACTGAGCTGTAAAGCAGGCAACACATTCCTGCATGGTGTAAAAGAGGCGTGTGTCAGAGGCAGCGGGGTTTGGCATGAGGGCACCACTACCAGCAGTTGGCATCAGATAAAAAGATGAAGGCAGAATGTGGCAGGTGCATGCGCCAGTGCCAGGAAAAAGTTAAAGCCAAGAAGTGAACGTCTTCAAAGAGGGTAAAATGGTGTGTGTGTGTGTGTGCGCACGCGTGGTAGAGCTGTCTTTTCTAACCCAAGCCCTAAACCCGGCCCCACCCAACCCGAATTTGGGGCGGGCCTGGCTATGGAGGGGGTGTAAAGGGAGAGGTTTTAAAAAGGAAAACTCCTCACATATAGATGATGGACATCATGTCATCAGTGAAAAATGTCAGGATATGTCAGCATGATCAGGAACAAGAGCTTGTGTTTGTGTGGTTAAAAACATACCCTGCATTCACATGTAGAGCAGGAATCTTTTCTCCACAGTTCTCCATCTGTTCGCTCATGCCCCTCACCATCAGTGCAGTCAGTCTTGTGCAGGCGAGCTTCAAGTCTTTTAATCTGCAATAATATAAGAGCAAATACAATCAGCGAATAAGAGCCAACTTTTGAACCAACACATCCCAAAAACCAAGCTCAGTGGTCATGCAGTCAATTTGATGAGCTGCAGGTTATTTGAAACTGTTAAATTTAGTAACACAAGCGTTTAGTACATTTTAGGGTTGGACTACGGTTACATGCCACAAACATTCAAACAGTAATACTGTACACAATGATATATACAGTATATATATTAGCATGGGGTCATTCTTTCGTCCTTTTTACAGATTCTCATTAGATTGCACTGTCTCAATCAAGTCTCCTTGGACGAGACAGGCTCGTCAGGATAGAAAGGATCAAGGTGTTCAATAAGTGATTGTAAAAACAGATGTGCAACAATAAATCCCTATGTTGAGCTAAGCACACTTTTAAAAACAGTTTAGTTTCTGATGGAGCACAAACACACCTGTTTCCGTAAACTTGTGATGGTCTTCTGCATGTCCAACACAAAGTCCTGGAAGTCACTGATCAAAGGTTCGGTCGTAGTAACATTTGAAAGAGTTTCTTGGGCTTCTCTCACTAAACTTGTAAGAAAAAATGCACAAGAATTTAAATAGAATTTCATACCCATAATTAATAACAGTAATTATTCAGTTCACTCTTACCTTGATTTTAGGAACTTTTATTTTTTTAACAAAAAGTAAGAGATACAAATGAATCATAACATAGAAATAATGTATGTTTGCCATGCTACCTTTTTTCCTGGACACTGTTGGCAGGTTTCTCCTCATTGTAGCTGTATTCGGCTGATCTACGCCCCCTGAAGTGGTATGACAGGGCGTTGAACTGGCCTTTGGTTCTGCAGTCTGGTAGGATAAAGAAAACAATACACTACTGCTCATCATCATCATGGGTAAAATGCATTCAGATGCTGAGTGGAAAAAGTTTTACTAAAGTTATAAACCAATCAATGCAACATTGTGCAGGTTCGACATGCTGAAGAACAATCTCTGAGCATCAACCCAAGCTATCACCTAAAATCCTACTGGTCTTGCAGATAAAATGTATGAAATGGTAGAGAAAATTTCAGCACAGTCAATTATTTAGTAGAGTACATTATTCTGCAGAGAAAGGCTAAATTTAACATAAAGTATATCTACTATTTGGAATGTGCATGGTTTGTTTAAATAGGTCTCTGAGTTTTAGTCAATTTGACTTAAAGTTAATGGTATTTTGATGACTGTTGCTCATCTTACCTTCGCAGCAGTCTTGCCACATGCGCAGGTCAATATGAGGGATATTTTCACAGCTGCCGAAACCGTGCGGTAGCTTGGCCACCAAGAACACGTCTTTTTGAACACGGGTAATGTTGTCCCCATTATCACAGAGAACCCGAGCCAGAGACGTCTGCTTCAGCTGAGTCAGCTGGGCGGGAGTGAACACGCCTGGGTTTTCATACCAGAATCTGACCAACAACAGGAAATGGTGATGGTACAGAAGAGGAAATTACATAAATTAGCTGTTTAGTCTTCTTACTTATGCATTACAACTGTAGTTTTACATAGTTTATAAAGATTATTCATAGATAAGGGAGAAAGAGCCACAACAGTCAAGACATTTCTGAGGCACAGACAATAAAATAGACGCATTTCAGTCATGCAAACAGATGTTTGTGAAATGTGAAATAAGATGAGTTTGATTTGATGTACCTGTCACCATCCCTCACATGCTTAAATTGTAATGCGAGCAGACACATGAGAGTAGGGCCCAATCTACTGCCAGGGACCAGGTCTTCAGCCATCAGGGCTGGGAACAGGTCAATATTTAGAGGAGTTCCATACAGCCTGCCACATAGAAAAAAAAACTTGATTCAAAACTATGTAGTTAATTAATTAGCATCTTTAATATGCTTTCCAAAGTGTTATATTGCTGTTGTGGGTAAATAGTGTTAGTTTGCAAAATAACAATTAGTTTCCAAATGCAACTTGAGTATTAAATAAAGGTTAAATTGAATAGAGTAACAGTTTTTTGTGTACAGTTACCTTCGAAGTTTCTCCCTAACATCAGGATTCTTGATTTCGTTCTTCAAGTCATCAAATGTCTGAGCTGAAGTCAGGTTACAGAAGGTCCTATAGTCATTGTATGATGGTGTGCCATGATCCCTTCCTCTCTGAACATTCATAGCAGCCAGATCCAAAGCCACAGAATGGGCCATGGAGAATAACTTTTCTGTTAGCTCTGTGTTCACCAATTGTGTGGAAACACGCATTTTGCCAGCAACACCAAAGAGCCCACGAAGGAGTGGATCAATGCCACCCTCGTTTACGATGCGGAATGGAGAGAAGAAGGCCCGGTGTAGAGAAAGGTGTCCCTGAGATATAGGTTCAAAGTTTTCGTTTAGCCTGTAGAGAACAGGATTAATCAGGGTGTGCCCAAAGCGGAAAGCAGCTGTGGCAAAGGCATTAAAGATGCCAGAATTAATGTTGGGGTTATAACCGGTGTATGACCCCATCATCTTCAGGCCTGCATCCCCAAGAATCTAAGAAAAAATAAATCTAGTTTTAATACATCCAACTTTTTTCAAATTATCACACAAATACAGCCTAAAATCTAGAATGAAAGCATACATTTATGGTAAGAATACTGTAGTTACCTTTGGTAGCCAGTGATTGTAGGTGATATGTTGCATCTGAGCCCCGACTATCTTCCTGGTCTCATGGTAGATGGTGTCCCCGTCCCAGTGGGGATTCAGTCTCAGTAACTCTGTTGCTATGCGATTGTGTTCCCGGAACCATACAGTATGCATGGCAGTCAAGCCAAGCTGCTCATTGGCACGGTGATCTCCAGCTAAGAAACATGGAATTGGACTCTCATTCTCATCTCTCATACACTCAGTAGGAGGTCCAGTGGCGAATGGCAAAAGTGGCTTCCCTGTTCGTTGTATGATGCCTTGACGGAGCAGCCCCCTATGACTTGCCATATCGCGGATTTGCTCTGATTCATGTTGTGAGCTGCCATAGACATTTGAAGCATCAATATATGAGGTGATTTGGTTGATTTGCTCTCTTGGATAAACACTGTTCATGAGAAGAGATGTCATTCCACTGCCACATACAGGGCTTGAGCGCACAAAGAACATGCAGCGAGCACCACTTCGTAGCTGTCGCTGGTCATTGGGGGGGAACTGGATTGGGAAACATGGAGGGTCATTTGTGCAGACCTGAGCACACAGCTGGCCATCAGAAAACCGTGACTGGCTAAGGGCAACCACTGTTGAGTCCAAGTCATGGTCTAGGAACTGACCCCATTGCATGAGAATGTGAGTGTATCGGTCATCAGGGGTGATGGTTTCTGTTCCAATCAATATGGTGGATACAAGCCTTGGCAATGGCAACCTGTATCCATTGTGCACCCTGTCAGTGGTTCCTCTTGGCAGGTTAAATCCATTGTCATACACTGGTTTCAGGAGGCGTTCAAAGGCCGTGAGTGAGGCCCCCCACATAGGGTGCTGCAGGTTGTTGCAGGTGCCATCGTGACTGCGGTACTTTTGGTGGAAGCAAATGTCAGAGCAGTTATTGATACGCCGATGAGCTGTGCAACCAGACAGATTAGCAATCACATCCAGGAAAGGAGGGGACACCAGGTCATTGTAGCGAAACGCTGTAAAAAGGTAACATAAATTCAACAGATCAGTAATGTATATCGGTATGTACAATAAATTGATGTAAATGTGCAAAAGATTATTAATGAAAAATAAATGGAGGAAAACAAGAAGCTTCAATCTTTTTTTTTTTGTTAAGCCACATTTTAAACATGGATTTCCTCAGCTGCAATTATGCAATTGCAATTTTATCCTGTACCTGGAAGATAACTACTGTAAACATGTTTGTCTTTTATGAATAAAATCATTTAAAAAAATGACCACACACACACACACACACACACACACGCGCACACACACACGCGCACACACACACACGCGCACACACACACACACACACACACACACACATAACTGTGACCGTACACAGGGAGTAAGTAGAGTCATGTGACACATCACTGATGAGCTTTTTGCCTGCTGTTTTGAGACCTTGACTTTGGAATTTGGTTGTCATCATCTTGCTCTGTTTTTGAGCCAGACATGCCTATATTTGGGAAAGTCTTGGCTCACTCTGATTGAATTGATTAGGCAAATGTGTTTCTTTCAGGCCAATCAAAACAAACAACAGACCACCGAAATAAACAATCCAGTTAATAGCACATAAGCCCTTGCAGGAAAAAAAAAAAGTACTAAATATTTAATGAGAAAATGTTGATTTTGATTTCAGAGAGATAAACTTTTAGAGCCAGCACCTAGTGGTTGCCTGTTGTATTGCATGAATAAGCACCCCACAGTGGCTTTGCTTCCAACAATGAGTAAATCAGTCCATATTTCAGACACAGTAAATAAATCTCATACTGGACTGTCAGTGTTACACAATGCTTTAATAAAACACATTTTTATAGGTTTACAGGTGACCCCCTACCTACGACTCCATCGACCTACGGTTGCCCGGACCTACGGACGTATCATATTTAATAAAAATATGAAATTACTATATTAAAAAAAATAATAATATTTTTGTTTTGTTTTTTTTGTTTAAATGTTCTTAATTTCATGTGTACATCACTTTGTTGCAGCTGTGGTTGTTTTAAAGGCTTTATAAATAATAATTATGATAAAAATGATCATTTCTGATCATTTTTGTCATGATTGCGCAATCTTGCGCAGCAAGAAGTAGGTCTTCAGTTTACACGGTCACAAGTTAATGTAGAACACCGGACGCCATTTTAGGTTCAGTCACGGGGGCCTTTGAAGGTCTCCAGTTTAGACGGTCACAAGTTAATGTAGAACACCGGACGCCATTTTAGGTTAGCTGCCGGGAGCCGGCCTTTGAAGACTGGTGACCAGGATCGCCTCATATGGATTAATTACTAGCTGGAAACGGCTCTGTGAACTCTGTGGACGTCTCAGCCTGGAGCAGCAACCGCGGATCGATCGCGCCGGACCGCCGCGCGAACAGCAGCTCATGATGGCCTGGCTAACAGGCAGCTAGCAGAAGCTAACACAGGCCTCGAGCAGCTGCCGGCTGTTCGCCGCGCTGCTCGGCCGACAACATCAACGCATGGCAACCTAAGATGTCGGCTTTGACCATCTCAAAGTAAGAAATTATATTTTTATTTATTCTGTACTGTTTTAATTAATTATTTTATTCTGTAATAATTTTACAGTATTGAATGTGCTGTGCTGAATAGCAATGTTTAACGTTACTGCACACTACTGTACAGTTACTGTGTGTGTTTATGGATGAATGTGTGGTGTAATGTGTTAGATAAGTGTTTGTAAATAAAGTTCTGTGCATGTTTATGACCCAGTATGTCAGCTTGTTCAGTCTCATGCCGATAAATTTGTGTGCGGCGCTCCGTTAGCGTTATTTCCGCGACGTACGAACGAAATCAGGACCTACGAACAAGACGTTATTTTCACCCCCTAGCTACGACAGAATCGAGCTGCGAACGGTCCTTAGGTCCGGAACTCGTTCGTAACTCGCTGGTTTCCTGTACTACTTAATTTAATTAGACCACTGCCATTGACCCAGTATACACGGTGAGACTGAGAACAAGAACCAATTACCGGTAATTGACCAAAGTTTGTTCAACCCTGCTACAATGTGTTGAATTGCGCCCCTTTTTAGAATGTTTAGCTTTTATCAACTGACTTGCTATATCACAGACTAAAAAAATGGCTAGAAACTGCTGACAACATTGCCTCGAAAGCTTCTCAGTTTGAAAATAAAAGGGTCTTTTTGTGCACCTTCAGGGCTCTGTAACTTCAGGGATGAAACCTTCGGTGGGGAACTTTCTGAACACTGCAACTTTCTGAGCACTGCAACATTTTGCTTTAAACTTCTGCTGCACCTCATGACTTAATAAAACCACATACTGTACTGTAGGGCTGGGCGATATGGAAAAAATCATATATCACGATATGGACTTTTTTATATCACGATAACGATATATATCACGATATATACAACACGATGTGTGTGTACAGGAAAAATTTGGACCAAAGTTTTTTTATTTTATTATTTTACTACAGATAGTTACAATTATAAGAATGTGAACAAAAAGAACAAGGAAATTTGGACCAAAGTAGAAACTAGATCTACCTAAGATCTACCTTAATTCAAGGAGTACGATTATGGAATGACTTAATGACAAATGACAAATGTTAAGGAAGCCAAATCATTCCTTGTATTTAAGAAACTGGTAAAAAATGAATTGCTAAAAAAATATAAATGAATCTAATTTAATGTGTGATATATGTGAATTGAAAATTGACTGAGTTATTTACTTATTTTGTTATTATAGAAAATATTGTTTGAACTGTTATTAGATGAATAAGGAGCAGATTTAATAAGATTTATTCTTCATCTGCTACCTTTCATTTTATTTTTTTTCTATTATGAATACGTTAATTGTTGTATTTCATATTATAAAATGAATAAACTAACAAACAAACAAACAACTCCTTTTCTACTTTGGTCCAAATTTTTCCTGCAGGTGGCGGTAAAACAACAGCTGCTAATGAAACTCACGAAGAAGAAATCCGCTCTGAAGTTTGAGTAAACAAAGCAAGAAACAGAAAAGAGAAAACGTTGCGTTTGATTGCGGTTCTGTTGTGTCTCTGGTCTGTTTTGTATTGGTTAACTGGACCCGAGTTCGGACTCGGTTGGACTCTGGGTTCGTGTCCTCTGGACCCATTTTGTCTCCGAGTTTCAGCGGAGCGAAATAATGGAAGCTAACAAGGTGAGCTTCCCCCTCTTTTTGGTAAAAGTTATTCTTCTTGGGCTGCCTGTGCAGCTGTTTTCTCCTTGTTGAGACACCGGCTTCATGCGCCTGCGGCTCTGTTGCTCTCGAGTTTAACAACGTAAAGCATGTGTCGCAAACCCGCGCGTGCGTCAAACAAAGCAGCGCCGTCATCTCGCAAAACCCCATATGAAGCTTCTTTGCGACAGTTATTTTTTTATTCTTATTTATCACGATAGAGACGATAGAAGGAAAGTAGCACGATAGACACGTTTCTATCGTTCCCACGATATATATCGTCATATCGCACAGCCCTACTGTACTGTATATTGTGACTCATATTTCCAAACGTTTCCGTTCCTAAATGATCCAGTTTAACTTTAGAATGTACTACTGTTTAGGCAGAAAAGCTGACAAACATTGACGAAAATCCCTAAAAGAACATCATGTTCTTTTAAATATATATTTTATTAGGTGATGTAGTCGTTTACAGGGTCTGACTATTAGGGTGAACAGACCTTCTGTGCTGAGACTGGTCACTGTGTTTCCTAAATGAGCCCCAGATCTTTGATTTGTGAGACCAACTTCTGTTAAAGCTTCAGTGTGCAGCAAATTATTGTTTTAGTGTGCCTGATCAGTTCGGTGTTGCGGTTATGTGCATGAGAACAAGTGTTAGGTGTGTGAGACCAACCTCAATGAAAGTGAGGTGAGACTTCCTGTTAACACAGTTTGACCTGGCCTCATTTTACACACATTAATAGTGTATTGTGTACATTTTTGTGTTAGGATTTTTTTTCGTCCTCTAATGTGAGGGTATTATACAAGAGCAAAAATATGTACACATGCAGAACTAATAAAACCTGCAACATAAACTTTGTTTAAATTTGTCTAATGCTCTGCAGCGTTTACAGTTTTATTGCTAAATGGTGTGAAATGGGACTAACAAATCTGTTTATTAACTGTCAGCTGCACCATGATTATCCATTCCTGAGGTTGTGCAAAACAGAAAATGGCAGAAAAATGGAAACATAGCAAAGCCAGTTAGGCACAGAGCCAATTGAATTCTTGGTTTTCACAAAACTCTGTTTAGAAACTGGATCAATTCTTCCCCCCTGAATCCAAAGTGACACTTTAATAGGAACCTTCACATATTCCACAAGAAACTAGATGTTTATTTCAGACCTGAGCTAGCAACAGACGAAAACAGTGTGCATACTAGTATTTATATTTGTGGGATACAGTATAATGGATGGAATTACAGTTTTGACCTTTAAATACATCAAGAAACAGCCTATTATGTAAGAAACTAATTAGCAGGGCAACATTTTTGCCCAGTGTATCATCAATTTAGCTATTTATATTAAATTAAAGCTTAATATTTGTCATCAGCTTTCAGTGTTTGAGAATATGTTTTTAAAAGTTGTTTTGTGTGTTTGGGATTCCAGTTTTTATTTACATTCCTAATTTTTTTTAATGGACAGCTTCTGGTAAAAGGGCCATGTTCACCACGTTGGCTGAATCACTAATCAATGTTAAATTTGAACAACTTCTTGAGGCAATGTGATTATTTTTAGATTAGATTTACCATAGATTGACCCAACTGGTCAAAAGAGGTGTCAATCAAAAGAGGACTGCCTACACAGCCCTTCTGACACACTGGTATTTAAATTAGAAGTGCCGGGTACAGTGTAGCAGCTCTTTGAAGCAGAACGACATCACAATGGCCCCACGGGTGGGCTGTTGCCAGTTAAACAAAAAAAGAGTGTCTGCTTGACAATGCAATTAAAAGCAGTGGCGACCGGCCCAGAGGGGCAGGTGAGGTGGAGAAGGCAAACATTTTGTAGATTTACGCACAAAAAAACAGCAAAAAATTAAATATTAAGTAAAAAATATTGACAATAATTATTGTCAAATTTCAAACAATATTATCATTTATCGCAATATTTTCTGAGACAATTACTGTAATCGCCCAGCAAAATTTGTTATCGTGACAGGCCTAGTTTCAACATTTAGGATTTTTAATGGCAAAAATTTGGATTCCTTCACTCAAATAAAGCTTAGTTAAATGGCTAAAGTGAAGTGTGATTATAAAGAATGGATCTACCGTACTTGATAATGGTCACTTCCTCTTTTTTCGTCTGTTCAATCGTTTATTTTGTTTCTAGCAATTTTTTTTTAGGTTTATGCAAAAGCCTACTCTGTAAAGTTTGATTACTAATTGTGTTTAGTTAGTGTTTGGCAAAATCTTTGGTTTGGTTAAAGTATCTAATTAAGTAGGTTTGAGAGGCCTTTTTTTAAGGTGGCTGTAATGCTTTTTTTGTGAAGTCTTACAAATTCTCAACAGTAGAGAAGTTAACCATAATCTGTGGGAGATGCTTATCATTTATTATGATCTTCCATAGCTTTGATGCAATCTGTTACCAATGTGTAAGACAGTACCAATTTTTGTGACAGAAATAATAAAACACAGAAAAAGCTGCAATAACCATCAACAATCTGCTTAAAGACTTTAGTGAAGTGGCAAAGTTTTTGAATCGTCTCACCAGTGCCGTTGGTGTCAACCATAAGACCCTGGTTGACATGGTTCTGGATGAGCAGGAGAGTCTGCTCGAAGATCTCGCCGGCACGCGCCTGCCCAACTGTGTAGGGATCCCGTGGATATCGGAAGAGAGCGAGCAGCTCTCCTGGAGTCCGAGGCTGACTGGAGGGATGAGAGGCAGACGTATGTTGGGTGAAAACAATACAAGAAAAATCTGTTTTTCTCTGTATCCTTTTAGAACAGGAAACTGCAAACAACAGCTTCCTCTGATATTTATCGGGACATTTCTCTACTGCATCTCAAGAGTTTCAATAAAGAGAATCCAAAACAAGCATGTGAGTCACTCGTGAGCTGTATCTCCTCTGTGAAACGCCTCCAAGTGTTTGTGTGCATGCCTCTGTGCTGCAGGCCAATCAACTGCTTTATTCAAACCTCTCATTTAAAGCTGCATCCAGCTAAAAGCTTTAAAACTGAGCCACATCTTAACACAAACAGCTGCCACACACTGTAAGCGTGTGTAAGTGATTAAACACATAGAGCAACAGCACATTGATATCTTAAGAGTTCAAAACTTTTTATTCTGCTGTTAAACTTGGTGAAGTCTGGAAAGTTTTAGATGAATTAACCTAATTTGTTTTCTCCTGCAGCTGACAACTTTAAAATCAAGCCACAAAACCCACTGCCAAGACCAAATTAAGGGTGGAGAACGTTTTTTTTTTTTTTTTGTGTGGCTTATGTAAATAATAGAAAAACATGGCACTCGTTCCAGTAACAACTAGCTGTGACCTTTTGCAAAACATCCTCCACACACTCTGATGCATGTCAGCGACCCAAAAATGGTGTCACAGTCCTTCAGATAGATTATTCTCGGCGTTCCTCTTTGGTTTCAAACAACAAAAGTGCCATCCGCTAAGAAGAAAGCCATCACTCAGATTTGGAAAGCCCCTCTTTTCGAGTGACCACCACTCTGGCATTGGTTTGGTCTCATGATTTTCTGCATGCATGTGTGTGCATGGGTGGGCAAAGTGTAGGTGAATGGGTGCCAAGACAAGTCCAGTTGCTAACCACATCACTGAGATGGATGGAAACTAAAAGGTGAGCTGAAATCGCCAAAAACAACAGACGTCGTCACCTATAAACATGAAAACGTGAGTCACTGTGACGAGGAGGCTTGAGAAAATGAGAGCAAATGGGAAACAAAGCCACCGAGGACATGGCGAAATAAATGTACTAGATGTCAACATGAAGTGGGACAAATATCTAATGCAGCCTGACCATGTTGACCTGGAAACGTTTTTGTTTAATTTTTTTTAACTAAGAACCCCAATTTGTACAAGTTTTACATACATTCAGTGCAAAGGAATGCATTATTTTAGAATATTATTGTTCAAAGATTTATTTTTTAATTATTGAGGTTTGTCATTTACTGATATCATCAGTGATGGTGTTTTTATTATTATTTTCTGACTTATTTGTCTAAGATGCTTTTCTGCTAGAAACCTCCAGCCCTTTTATTCCAGCCAATCAGCCATGGAAAAACGTTGCTTGAAGTTTTGAACACTGCAGACATTAAATCAAATTGTTTAACCAAAAAAAAGAAGTTTGCTTCAATTTTTTTTGTATTGTATTTGATTAATTTAAAGCTATACAAAAAGTTATGTAAAAAACATGCATTTATATGTTTTAGTGTTAATTTTTATGGTTAACATAAAAAGGAAGGGATTGTTGCAGTCAGATTTACGCTGTTGTTCAGTCCAGGCTGCTGCACCTTGTTAGCGTGAACATTATTCTTTTTTTGAATAACATTAACTTCAAAATTATTTACTTCCTGATTCAATCACTTCGGTGACTTTTCACAAAGCTTGGGAATTTCCAAAAGTGCTCTGGAAGAGCTGCAAGAAAGCAACTACTGTACCGTTTATTCCGCCGTAAACGTTGCACCGCTGTATATGTTGCATCAGTCCGAATATGTCTAATAAAGTGAAAAAAATTAACATAAACACGCCGCTTTGCCATATACAGCACCGCTGTATATGTTGCATCAGTCCGAATATGTCTAATAAAGTGAAAAAAATTAACATAAACACGCCGCTTCGCCATAAAAGTAGCATCTATTGTGCGTCACCACAGATGTGTCACATTTGTTACGCGTCACCGCTGACAACCCGGAAATGTGGGCTGGTGTTGTGGCAAAAATTGATTGACTGTCAAATGGCGGCCGCAAGAGCGTGCACGGGAGGACTTTAACAACAATGTAATAAGTTTAACACTTAAAAACAATTGTTTGTTTGCTCAAAATTATAGTAAAGTTGTGCCTCAGTCTAACTTTTCCTTAATAAATGCATTATGACAGTCAAATCAGCTGTATTTCAAAAGCCGATTCACGGAAGCGCGCAGAGGGACGACTCGCTGTGCATTTCTTTTAAACTTAACAGGATAACCACCTAAAAATTATTATTTGTTTGTTCGACTTTATAGTAAAGGTGTGCCTCAGTTGAACTTTCACTTAATAAATGCACTTCAAAGGTCAAATCAAGTGCATTTCACCGAGTGGGTGCAGCAAAATGAAGCTGATTTGACGGGTGCTCCAGGCAAGCTGGACAAAGGTAGCAACTATGGCAAGCTGATTGTGTAATTAAAAGCCACTTTTGCCAAATTACATGACACAACAGCATGCCATACTATTCGAGTGCCATCTAGCGGCTGTAAAAGGTAGTGTTCAACATTTTCAGTCAGAATGAATGAAAATGGTCATGTCTCAGCTAAAAATTGGTTTATAAGTATGGGGAAAATACACAAGTCGCTTCGGTGTATAAGTCGCAGGGCATGTAAACTATGAAAAAAAACTGTGACTTATAGGCTGAAAAATATGGTACCTTCATCCAGTTTGTTCAGACAGCTTTAGTGATGAGTCTTAAATATATGGGGATAAAAATCTTTAGAGTAAAATGCACGTGATTTTAATTGTTCATTTTCTAAAATACCTTGAGTTTGTGTGGTTATGTGTATTTTAGAGTTCTCATATCCTACCCATCAAAAAGACGTCTCCTTGTGGACTCGATAGCACTGTCTACGTTACGTATGGCCTGCTCTATCGAAGTACTCACAAAGGTGTCACCCTCACGGCTGATTGCAGGCACTGAGAGAAACAGATTAAAGACAAAATCAAGTAAAAAATAAAATAAAATCAGCAATCACACATTTTATTCGTAAAATATTCTCTTTTCTTAAATCCATTTAAGCACATTAATGTTTACAAAATTCCCCAAATTTTAAAAGTAGTTGACTTTAGAGCATCAGTATGTTGGCTTCTTTATGACGCTGGAGTGAACACATTTCTGGCACACCCCACTCTGCTCTTGTACCACTGAAAACAGTGAGATTGCGATGTGAAGACTGAGAGATTCCAAGAAAAACTGTAACACTTTGTTTCAGTTTATGGTTCGCCAGCAGAGTGTTTGCAGTTCAGCCTCGCACATCTCAGCAGGAAACACCAACACACACAGGGAAAAGCTGAAGGGAATCTGACAGGTCTGCAGCAGAGTGTGACTAAATTACTGTGTGACTCAGTTGAAGACCATCAACCATGATCAACAGTGACTTAAGAAAAGCACATGCAAATGCTCATCAATGTGGAAAAGGATTTAAGACAATTTCTAAACAATTTTGAATACATTATTCTATACTTTGAAATAATTTATAAGGAGAAAAGATTCAAGACATCTGCATATTGTGCAGTGCGGAGCTCGCTGCAAGTTTACCATGAGGTCATAGGTCCTTAAGCCTCTACAAACCTCAATTAGCATGTTCAATGTTAAAAATTATGTCAGAACAAGCAGTATGCCGATGACCCACTTTGCTGAAGGATTTGAATAGTGAATGTTTGTGGTTTTTGACTGTTTTTCTGGAGTGGAATTGACCAGGGAATGCATATAAACCTTAATGTTTTTGGTGCAAGATACTCAAGTGGGTAGGAGTTACACTGCATAGAAGAAGAAAGGTAGTTTTATTTGATCTTGTCTGAAGCAGCGCACAGTGACAGATCCTGGTGAGCGAAGGGAGAAATTTTATCCACCACTAGGTACAATGGTGGATCCAGGTGGTGGCCAATGGTGGCCTTGTCCCCCAAAGATTAAGCTTTGGCCACCCCACTGGCCACCCCAATCATGTGAGTAAACTATATTTTTAACCAATATAAAAAACTACAAAGCACAGTTTCCTCAAATAATAAAGGTAGTCAGTTTACATGGTCAGTATATACATATGTGGTGGTGGCCATTTTGGATTTTGACATGGCAACCGCAACCCGATATTCAAAAGGAAGCTTTCTTACACCTATATGCAGCCATTAACCAAAATGGCGGTTGGTACCTCAATTATTTTCAAGTTATTGTGCTCAAAACATTCACGGACGGACAAAGGGTATTTCCAATTTATTATTTTCACTCCGCGATGGGGAACAAAAAAGCACAGCTGAGGTTTACAAATTTGCATTTGAACAAACTAAAGCCCTTCTAGAACAATGATTTCTAAATGATGTAGAAATAACAGTTTTTTTTTTTAAATTTACCTGTGACTGTGAGCACCATACTAGCAACCTGGTAGCCGATAGGGTTGCGGGCAACACACTCATAGCGACCACCATCTGCTGTGCCAACATCTTTTACTTCCAAGTAACCCTCAGGGCTGATGTGGAACTTGCCACTTTCTGTCACCTGTACACCATCCTAAAGAAAGATAGAGAAGGAAAAGATTAGGAACTTTAGACCTCAGACCAACTTTGATGGCCGAGTCATTCCAAATATTACTTCAGTTTTGTTTTCAATAGTTCTCTCTTAACCACTCCAATAAACAGCTGAGATGATGCGGACACAAGGTGAATGATTCTGACCTTGTTCCAGGTGAGGCTTGGCCTCGGCTGGCCCTGAGCTCTGCAGGGAATCTGTACATCCTGGCCAGCCTCCACGGTCAGGTCCCTTGGAGCATTTGTGAAAACAGGCGTTACTGAATGAGTTAAAACATACACACGTGTGTTAATGATTCAGCACCAGTCCCGAATGTGCTGAACATGGGCAATTCAATTTGCAATCACAGCGGATTTGAAACTCAAGATTAGTATTTTTGAACAGACCCACTCAAAAGTTTTGCAAACATCATTGTTACATATTTTTACAATGTAAATAGGTGATGTCATGTTGCACAGCGCCACCAGTTTAGATAAATCCTACATGAAAAACTAAAAGACGATTTATTTACAAATAAGTATTAAGGGGGTCAACTTTTTTCCACATTCTCACCTCTCTGCTCAATGCTAAGTTGCACCGTAGTTGTCACAGTGCCCACTGTGTTGACCGCCTGACACTCGTACTGACCCTCGTCGTGCGCTGCCACCCGTGTGATACGGAGCGTACCAGAGGACAATATAACATGACGACGGTCTGAAGGCAGTGGACTTCCCCCTCGGGTCCAGACAATCACGGGTACTGGATTACCACTTGCCTCACAGGGGAAATCCACTGTATGACCTTCCAGGATGGACTGGTCCTGTGGCGTGACGGTTAACTGGGGGACTTCTAGATATAGAGAAAAAGGAGTATGTAAAAACAAATACTGTATGCATGATTACATTCATGCACAGTACTAAACGTTACAGACAAACCCACCATGCACTGTATCACACTGTGCATTTGCTCATTATTCAGAATAAGACATTTATTTAACCCATTTTCCCTTACTGTATATGTTTCAGTGCGTCATGTTCAAATAAACAATTCAGGCCACAAACTCAAGTAGTTTCATTCCCGCCTGACACTTCTCTCTCTTATTTCTTTAGCACTGTGCTCATAGAGCTGTATAGACGTTGTTCAGCCATTATGGTTGTGGTCTAACAGGGTTTTTAACAGTAGGAGCCATTATCCAACATGTACTTTAAGCCACCTTAACAGCCATTACTACATGGAAAAACATAGTGTCATCTCAGGATTACAGGCTGCCATGCTTTCCTGTGCGACATCAAGCCTGTAATTTTAGCTACGCACTCAATGAAATCACATCCATGGAGAGCAATAAAGTTGTTACACATAAACTTTTATGGAAAAAAATAAAATAAAACAGCAAACATAGAACACATTGTAGTGCAATTCAGTATATGGCCAAAGGCTTCAGAGAACATTGCTTCATTTATTACAAATAGGTTAATCTGAACCAAATAAAACCTTACTCTCTTTGCAAATGTCAATGCTAGAACCTTCAGTTTATTTTATAGATATACTTTTTATACTTTTTATACTACTATGCAAAAACTCAGGACAGTATTACACTTTTATTATTTCATTTTATGCTTATGTTCATTGGGTGTTTGGTGTTTTAGGGGTGTTTGGTGTTTCAGTGTTGGTGTAAATTTTCATACTTTTATACTATTATGAAAAAACTCAGGACAGTGTTACACTTTTACTATTTTATGCTTATGTTTATTAAATGTTTTAGTGTTTAGTGTTTAGATGGTTACTGTTGCACCGAGGGACTGAGAGAAACGCAATTTCGGTCCTGTGTATGTCCTGTACATATTGCAGTTCTGACAATAAAGTTGACTTTGACTTTGACTTAACCTATTTCTTTACTGTAATGACTTGCACTTTAGTTTGTTTTCATTTTGTCCCTGCAACACATGGAAGACAGATGTGCAATGCACATTTTGATGGTATAACATTTTAAAAGCACACTGCCATGTACATGTTCCAAATTGGCGTCCGGTAAAGAGAACTGCATCAAACCAAGCCTCCCTAAAGTCACCACCCAACACTTCTACACAAACACACAGCAGCTTTATTATTTAAAACATTGATGTATTTCAAGTTGTCCTGAAAGACAGATCAATGCAGCTCATTATGGACTTTACATATGATCTTTTGGTTTAGTTATTTTTGTTTGTAAGGTATTTTAAAGGTTTATTGTAAGAGTCCATTTATTAACATAAAACAAGATAATATCTAGTGGTCTGTTATAATCTGCATTCTCACCTCTCTGCTCGATGTGGAGTTGCACAGTAGTTCTCACAGTCCTCACTGAGTTGACTGCCTGACACTCGTACTGACCCTCGTCGTGCACTGCCACCCGAGTGATGCGGAATGTACCAGAGGACAATACAACGTGACGACGGTCTGAAGGCAGAGGATTTCCTCCTCGAGTCCAGACAATTACAGGTTCCGGGTTACCGCTTGCCTCGCAGGGGAAATCCACACTGTGACCCTCCAGGATGGACTGGTCCTGTGGCGTGACAGTGAACTGGGGGATTGCTGGATATTGAAAAAAGGGGTGCGTACACACTGTAAGATACTGACAGCAGCAAGTCTACTCTGTAGGCTTTGCCATTGGCTCTGTATGCATTTAAGAAATGGCAAAGAACCAAGCTTGAGTTAAGAATTAAAAGGTATTGTGACATGATGTTGGAAATTTGCATATCTGTCACAACATATATATCTTATATCATTCAGCTATGTTCGTTTTTGCTAAATAAATTATAAATATATTAAAATTTCATTCCAAGTTATGGTAATTTTTTCGCTGTGATACGTCACTGGAAATCCGAGAATTTCCGCATCCGTCTTCAGTGACGTGACAACGGGCAGAAGGCAGTGCCTTGCCCGTTTGTTTGGTGTGGTAACTGCTTGCCATACTATTTCATTGTCTGAAAGATTGCCTCTTTTTTTGGTGTAACTTGAAAAATGCCGTCACGTTGTAGCGCATTTGGGTGTTGTAATATCGCTAGTGAACAAGTGAGCATTCACAAATTCCCAAAAGATGAGAAACTTCGCCAAGAATGGACAAGACAAATACAGAGAACGATGGACCGATGGTGTCCTATTAAAGAATCGTATGTCTGCAGCGACCATTTTACTGCCGATTGTTTTCAGGAAACACCTGGTTTACAAGAATCTTTAGGATTACAAGTAAGATGGAGAAGACTTTTAAAACTGGATGCTATTCGTACTATTTTTAAAAGAAAATCTACAGAAGAAAGTGCCACAGCTACCACATCTAAACAACGC
>JBBPBX010030096.1:0-35423 GCA_038048925.1 Garcialebias charrua
GGTTTAAAACAATTAAGTGAATCATGTACAACATTATCTGTATTTAAAAGAAAGTTTAAACAAACATTATTTATTTTCTAACACATTAGTTTTTATTTTATTTTATAATTTTTTTTGACAATTTAAATGTATTTAATATCAACTATTATCTTTTGCTTTGGTATGTAATTGTGTATGTTTAAAGAAAGATGTAAGTTTATGCATAAAGCTTTTATGCTTTTCTTCTTTATTTTTTTTAATATGAGTTTTTATGACCTCTCCTGCACATTTAGTTTTCATTTTGTACTTTTCTTTTATGTGTGTTGTTTCTTTTTGTGCAAACAATAAAAATAAGTCCTGATTGTTTTACTGTTTGTGATCATTTGTTTTACTGTTGGTGATCATTTGTTTTACTGTTTGTGATCATTTGTTTTACTGTTTGTGATCATTTGTTTTACCGTTTGTGATCATTTGTTTTACTGTTTGTGATCATTTGTTTTACTGTTTGTGATCATTTGTTTTACTGTTTGTGATCATTTGTTTTACCGTTTGTGATCATTTGTTTTACCGTTTGTGATCATTTGTTTTATTGTTTGTGATCATTTGTTTTACTGTTTGTGATCATTTGTTTTACTGTTTGTGATCATCCAGCCTCACCTGTCTCTGGTCCTCTCCGAGCAGCGGGTGTTTGGGCAGCAGCAGTGGGTCTCCCTGCCGGGCCAGCACGGGCTGTCCGGAGCGGCAGAGCTCCAGCAGGCCGCCGGTGAACTGCTCCGCTCCGGCCCAGCGGAGGCTCCTCCTGCTGCGGGCTCCCAGCACCACCCTGTCCAGGCGGACCGGGTCCAGAAGCCGGACAGAACCGGAGCTTCTGAGCCGGTGGTGCTGAAGGAAGTACCTGCTGGTGAAGAGCCGGAGGTCACATCCTCCGCTGCGGCTGCTTCGACCACCGCAGCTCCATATCTCCGCCTCGGTAGTCGGGTGAAGTCGAAGCAAAATGCCCGTCCTGTTACAACCCTGAGCCCGCTGCGGGGTGAAGAGGACGGTCGGTGTGTCCGTGTCGTGTTGCCAAACCGAATCCAGGTGAGGTTTAATTATCAAAACATCCAGGAGACACAGGCGGGACGGGAAACTGTCCAAACAACACAACTCTGCCTGAACCGCCGCCATGTTGGACAGATCTTCTTCGAACTTCGCAGGTACACCCATAGATATCATACATAACACTAGATACCCCATAGCCTGCTCTGGCGCAGGATTTAGGGCGGCCATCTTGGAGACGTCACCCTCGAACCTTGCTGCACAAAAACAGCAGAAGATGCCGAAGCACTGCTCGGCTTATTCATGTTCAAACCGAAGAACTGTTGATGTCAGGGACCGGGGGATAACTTTTCACAAGTAAGATGAACATATTATTGTTAGTATTTTGTGAATGTAATATTACTCTACTGTATTTATGCCCACCAAATGACAACAAATGTTAGCTACCGAGGGTTGCCAGATCTCCAGACCGAAAGAAGCGATCAGCTCCTTCAAAACAAGCACAAACAAGCGACTCGCTCTTTTCAAAAAAAGCCCCAAAAAAGCACCCCATCCCATTGTGTAAAAAAAGGCAGTTTTAAACAGTATAAACATATTTATTATGGCATTACATATAACAAGCAAAATTATACATTAAAGAACGTATTCAGTCTAAAAAATAAAAATACATTTTGCATTTTTCTCCCATCTGTGGTCGTGGTCAGATCCAGTCTTGAAGAGCACGCTCTTTCTCCCAATCTTTATTATATTTTTTTCCATATTTACCCCACTTAGAGCTCATATTAGCGTTGTCTTGTCTAGACATTTCACTAAATTCTTTAGTTTGTAGCAGGTCGCTTTTGTAAATGAGCCCTCGAGGCTCAATGAGATTTACCTGACTAAATAAAGGTTGAATGAATGAATGAATAGACAAAGAATAAATAACAATGTTGCATTCGCGTGTAGTCGGATGTCCCGTGAAGAAACACGGTTTTTAATTTTAAACTCACTTTGAAAGTAATTTTCATTAATTTATCATTTTGTTTGCTAAAAACTAACATAGTTGAATGATACAAGATATATATGTTGTGTCACTATATGCTGCTCATGCTGACTCATCATTAATTGCTCGCGCTTATATAGTTTTACCGGCTCTGACTGTCGCTTGCGCCAACTGCACCTGAACGTAACATCTGCCTTGACGTAACATACGTGGAAGGGGGGCGTGATAAACTACCTACCACTCGCATTTAAATTAAAAATTCAAATTACAGTTGGGACAATACAAGCTACAGTAGGTCCTCCACAACGGATTTGTTTGCCCATTCAATTTGTGATGCCTCATGCTTTGAAACTTTTCTGCATCATTCATATTACTGTCCTTATTTTCAGTTCTCAGACTACCTGGAATCACTGAATCTTATCAACACATCTGGATCTGCCCATCACTGCGACTTTCATTGTTTTTGGGCTCTGAATGATCGTGTCTTCATCAATGTTTCACATGGTTCAATTATGGGGGCAAAATGTCACACTGTTAACTCCTGTAATTACACATCACTGACAAAGAAGTCAAGTAAATGTCTGATATTAATGTTGTTATTGATCTCAGGGATTCAGCCAAACCCAGGGCCAATCACTAACTACTGTACACCTAATGAGTTTAAAAATATTTCAGGTCTCCGTTTTCTGCATGTAAACGCTCGTAGCCTTCTAAAAAAACTTGATGAATTGAAAATCCTAATCACTTCTTCTGGGGCAGATGTGATCGTTATCTCTGAAACTTGGCTCAAAAAATCTGTTTTGAAAAATGACCTGGCAATCAATGAATTTAAGATCTATCGTTGTGATCGTAATACAAGGGGAGGTGGAGTCGCTATTTACATCAGAGATTCTTTGGCTGCCAGGATTGCATCTAAAAAAACAATCGCAAACCAGTTTGAGGCTTTAGCTGTGAACATCACTTTGAAAGGAGGTCAGCCCTTAACTGTTGTTGGATGTTATCGTCCCCCCTCCGCAACACCTGAAGCTCTGTCTTCCCTGACTGAATTCATAGGAAATTTAAAACACAATGAGATTGTTATGGCTGGAGATTTCAACATTGATTGGAATGAGTCGACCCCCCTCTGTGATAAATTCAAGGAATGTTGCCTATCTCTCAATCTAACACAACTTATCGATTCTCCCACCAGACCAAACATAAAATGTCCCGAAAAATCTTCTACCTTAGATCTGTTTTTCACAAATGCTCCTCACAAATTTCCTGGTATAGGTGTATTTGCTAACGTTTTGAGTGATCATTCCGTAATAGCAGCTCTTAGATCTACTAAACTTCCACCTGCTAAGCCCAGAATAATTCAAAAAAGGGATTTGAAACGTTTCAGTGAACAGTCATTCCTTTGGGATCTATCCCACTTTGATTGGCAACGTATCCTACAAATCAATGACGTGAACACCGCTTGGAACTATTTTCATAATAGTTTCATTTACTTTGTAAACAAACACGCACCTTTCCGGCAGTTCAGGATAAAGGGCCGTGACAGCCCCTGGTTTACTCCTGAACTAGCTGATCTCCTACACTGGAGAGATCATCTTTGGGCCGCAGCAAGAAAATCACACTCAGACACTGATTGGTTGAAATTTCGGCAGCTAAGGAATAAATGCACAACTGCCATCAAAGCCGCAAAACGTAACTACTTCTTATCTCAGACCTCCAAAAATCTAAATGATCCAAAAAAATTCTGGAAAACCATTAAATCTCTCTCAGGCACCCCCCAATCATCTGACCTCCCATCACAATTTCTTGTTGACTCTGTTCCTGTGTCAAATAAGCACGAGATCCTGAACTGTTTCAATAAACATTTTGTTGCTTCTAGTTCATTATTTGACACAGTTACAAACGGAAAATCAGCCACTTTATCTAATAATCAAACTTCTACAAATCAAATCCCTCCTACAAGTCAACCATCTGTTAATCACACCTTCTCTTTTTCTCCGTTCTCAGTCAGTGAGGTAAATAAACTGTTAAATGATCTTGATCCAAAAAAATCTGCAGGTCCAGATGAACTTCCACCTTATTTCTTAAGGCTGGCTGCTCATATCATCACAGTCCCTGTGACCCACATCTTTAATCTGTCCATAAGCCAAAACACCATTCCGGATGCTTGGAAAACAGCCTTTGTTCTTCCTTTGCTGAAGGGAGGTGACCCCACCTCACTGAACAATTATCGACCGATCTCTAAACTCTGCATCTTAGCCAAGGTTCTAGAAAAACTGATAAACTCTCAGATCAAAAATTATCTGGACTCATTTAACATCTTACCTCTCCATCAATCTGGTTTCAGGAAAAAACACAGCACAACAACTGCTTCTCTGAAGGTTCTGAATGATGTTGTTGAAGCATTGGATGCTAAGGACTATTGTGCTGCACTTTTCTTAGACCTGTCTAAAGCTTTTGACACTGTGGATCATAACATCCTGTGTCATAAGCTCTCAGAAATCGGTTTCTCTGATCACACCATCGGTTGGTTTTCTAACTATCTTTCCAATCGGAGGCAATGTGTTCAACATAACGGTACTTCTTCCAGCTATTTAACAGTTAAAAATGGTGTACCACAAGGCTCAGTTTTAGGACCCACTCTCTTTACAATCTACATAGCTAATGTAGGTCACTGCATCCCTGATGCATCCTTACATTTCTATGCTGATGATACAGTTGTTTACTGCCGAGCTAAAACAGTTGCTAAGGCTTTCCAGTTACTGCAATCCGCTTTTGACATCATCCAGTCAGATTTGTTCCGTCTCAAACTTGTCCTAAATGCTGATAAAACAAAAGGGATGTTTTTTTCAAATAGGAAGGCGGTTCCAGCAGATCCTCCTCTGATTTTATCTTCAAATGGTGTCCCTATTGAGTTTGTTGATTCCTATAAATATCTGGGTATCCTGATCGATTCACATCTCTCTTTTAAACTCCACGTGGAAAACCTAGTGAAGAAACTGAAAGTTAAACTGGGTTTCTTTTTCAGAAACAGATCATGTCTATCACTGAATGTTAGGAAACGCCTTGTGTCTGTGACTTTCCTTCCCTCCATTGATTACGGTGACATTCTCTACATGAATGCTCCTACAAGCACCCTGCGGATGTTGGATGTTGTCTATCATGGTGCACTAAGATTCATAACTGGTTGTGATTATCGTACCCACCACTGCACCCTGTATTCACTGGTTAACTGGACATCATTAACCTCACGCAGACTCTTCCACTGGTACATTTTCATCTTCAAATCACTTCTTGGTCTGCTGCCCTCATACATCTCCTCCTACATGTCTTTGCGTGAGTGCAGCTACAGTGTGCGCTCTCAGGACATGATTACCTGCAGTGTTCCGTCAGTGAGGACTGAACTTGGAAAAAGGGCCTTCTCCTACTCCGCTCCTGCTTCATGGAATATCTTACAAAAAGATCTGAAGCTCTCGACCTTGACTTCTCTAAATGGTTTTCAGAATCTGTTGGAATCCTGGCAAAAACCAATGCAGATTTGTTCCTGTCTTTGATTTTATACGTCTACCTTATAATGTTTTGCTAGTTTTTTGATACTTTGTTAAAAAAAAAAAAAAAACTTTCTTTTGTTTTTTTTCTCTCTTTTGTTTTCTATTGTTTATTGTTTGTTTGTTTATTGTTTAAGGAAATTCTACCACTGCTGTTCATTGTTCTTTAGTTTTAGCAGGTCGCTTTCGTAAATGAGCCCATGAGGTTCAAAAGATTTACCTGACTAAATAAAGGTTGAATGAATTTACTGCTCGACTGAAAAACAAGCACAAATAAGCGACTCAATGTCCGCGAGAAGCCCAAAAAACCGCCACAAGCGGCTGATCAAATTTGAAAGCGACTCCAGGGAAAAACAAGCCCAATGCCGCTTGAAATAAGCGGACTTGGCAACTATGTTCGTGGCATTGGCATGTCGTACAGACACTTCCTGTGACATGCCACTCTTCCTGTGACATGCCACTGTTTTTGTGACATGCCACAGTTTTTTGTGCCACTAGATGGCAGTGTTTTCAGCATGTCAATGCCTATTTTTACTGACATGTCAGTGTTTTCAGCATGTCAATGCCTATTTTCGCCTAATTACTCATTTATACTGCCTCTTATTAAAATATTGATTCAAAATTTCACCTAATTACTCATCAAATTACTCATACTGCCTCTTATTAAAATATTGATTCAAAATTGTGACTGTATTGCTTTTTAAATCATAGAAAACATTTATTTAAGGGATATTTACTTGTTGTGGGGGACATGTAGTACTGACATGTCAGTGTTTTCAGCATGTCAATGCCTATTTTCGCCTAATTAAATCATAGAAAACATTTATTTAAGGGATATTTACTTGTTGTGGGGGACATGTAGTACTGACATGTCAGTGTTTTCAGCATGTCAATGCCTATTTTCGCCTAATTAAATCATAGAAAACATTTATTTAAGGGATATTTACTTGTTGTGGGGGACATGTAGTACTGACATGTCAGTGTTTTCAGCATGTCAATGCCTATTTTCGCCTAATTAAATCATAGAAAACATTTATTTAAGGGATATTTACTTGTTGTGGGGGACATGTAGTACTGACATGTCAGTGTTTTCAGCATGTCAATGCCTATTTTCGCCTAATTAAATCATAGAAAACATTTATTTAAGGGATATTTACTTGTTCTGGGGGACATGTAGTACTGACATGTCAGTGTTTTCAGCATGTCAATGCCTATTTTCGCCTAATTAAATCATAGAAAACATTTATTTAAGGGATATTTACTTGTTCTGGGGGACATGTAGTACTGACATGTCAGTGTTTTCAGCATGTCAATGCCTATTTTCGCCTAATTAAATCATAGAAAACATTTATTTAAGGGATATTTACTTGTTCTGGGGGACATGTAGTACTGACATGTCAGTGTTTTCAGCATGTCAATGCCTATTTTCGCCTAATTAAATCATAGAAAACATTTATTTAAGGGATATTTACTTGTTCTGGGGGACATGTAGTACTGACATGTCAGTGTTTTCAGCATGTCAATGCCTATTTTTGCCTAATTACTCATCAAATTACTCATTTACCTACTGCCTCTTACTAAAATATTGATTCAAAATTGTGACTCTATTGCTTTTTAAATCGTAGAAAACATTTAATTAAGGGATTGGAACTATTGGAATATTGTTTAAAATAAAATATTAAAAAAAATTGTAAAAGGCATAGCTCCTAGGATAGGCATAGCTCCCAATGTACAGGCACCATGATGGGGGGCAACAAGTATGCCCACTCCTGCTCGGCGCCTCTCACCAGGGGCAACTCCAGAGTGGAAGAGTGTCCAACCCCTCTCAAGGAAACTGGTTCCAGAGCCAGAGCCATGCGTTGAGGTGAGTCCGACTATTTCTAGCCGGAACCTCTCAACCTCACACACTAGCTCAGGCTCCTTCCCCACCAGAGAGGTGACATTCCATGTCCCAATGGCCAGCTTCTGTAGCCGAGGATCAGACCGCCAGGGTCCCCGCCCTCGGCCACCACCCATTCCACAATGCACCCGACCCCTTTGGCCCCTCCCACAGGTGGTGAGCCTATGGGAAGGGGGACCCACGTCTCCTCTTCGGGCTGTGCCCGGCCGAGCTCCATGGGTGAAAGCCCGGCCACCAGGCGCTCGCCAACGTGCCCCTCCTCCGGGCCTGGCTCCAGAGTGGGGCCCCGGTGACCCGCGTCCGGGCGAGGGAACATTGTTTCCATTTATATTATTCATCATAAGGGGTCTTGTGGGCTGCGCTTTGTCTCGTCCCTCACCTAGGACCTGTCTGCCTTGGGTGACCCTACTAGGGACATTGAGCCCGAGTGGGCCATGTTTCGCGCCTCTATTGTCGAGGCAGCTTATCGGAGTTGTGGCCGCAAGGTTGTTGGTGCCTGTCGTGGTGGCAACCCTCGAACCCGGTGGTGGACACCGGCGGTGAGGGATGCTGTCAAGCTGAAGAAGGAGTCCTATTGGGCCTTTTTGGCCTGTGGGACCCCGGAAGCAGCAGATAGGTACCGGCAGTCCAAGCGGCATGCGGCTCGGGTGGTTGCTGAGGCAAAAACTCGGGCGTGGGAGGAGTTCGGAGAGGCCATGGAGAATGACTTCCGTACGGCTTCGAGGCGATTCTGGTCCACCATCCGGCGTCTCAGGGGGGGAAAGCGGTACGCGACCAACACCATTTATGGTGGGGATGGCGTGCTGTTGACCTCAACTCGGGATGTTGTGAGTCGGTGGGCGGAATACTTCGAAGACCTCCTCAATCCTACTGGCACGTCTTCCACTGAGGAAGCGGAGCCTGGGGACTTTGGGTCGGGCTCTCCAATCTCTGGTGCTGAGGTCGCCGAGGTGGTTAAAAAGCTCCGCGGTGGCAAGGCTCCGGGGGTGGATGAGATTCGTCCTGAGTTCCTTAGGGCTCTGGATGTTGTGGGGTTGTGTTGGCTTACGCGACTCTGCAATATCGCGTGGACATCGGGGGCAGTTCCCTTGGATTGGCAGACTGGGGTGGTGGTTCCCCTATTCAAAAAGGGGGACCGTAGGGTGTGTTCCAACTATAGGGGATCACACTCTTAAGCCTCCCTGGTAAGGTCTATTCAGGGGTTCTGGAGAGGAGGGTCCGTCGGATAGTCGAACCTCGGATTCAGGAGGAGCAGTGTGGTTTTCGTCCTGGTCGTGGAACACTAGACCAGCTCTACACCCTCAACAGGGTCCTGGAGGGTGCGTGGGAGTTTGCCCAACCAGTTTACATGTGCTTTGTAGACTTGGAAAAGGCATTCGACCGCGTCCCTCGGGGGGTTCTGTGGCGGGTACTCCGGGAGTATGGGGTACCAGGCCCATTGATATGGGCTGTTAGGTCCCTGTACGACCGGTGTCAGAGCTTGGTCCGCATTGCCGGCAGTAAGTCAGGCTCGTTTCCGGTGAGAGTTGGACTCCGCCAAGGTTGCCCTTTGTCACCGATTCTGTTTATAACTTTTATGGACAGAATTTCTAGGCGCAGCCAAGGTGTTGAGAGGATCCGTTTTGGTGGCCTTAGAATCGCTTCTCTGTTTTTTGCAGATGATGTGGTCCTATTGGCTTCATCAGCTCGTGATCTACAGCTTTCGCTGGAGCGGTTTGCAGCTGAATGTGATGCGGCCGGGATGAGGATCAGTTCCTCCAAATCCGAGGCCATGGTCTTGAGCCGGAAAAGGGTAGCGTGCCCTCTCCGGGTCGGGGAGGAGGTCCTTACCCAAGTGGAGGAGTTTAAGTATCTCGGGATCTTGTTCACGAATGAGGGAAAACTGGAGCGTGAGATCGATAGGCGGATAGGTGCAGCGTCCGCAGTGAAGCGGGCGCTGTACCGGTCTGTCGTGGTGAAGAGAGAGCTGAGTCAAAAGGCAAAGCTCTCAATTTACCGATCGATCTACGTTCCCACCCTCATCTATGGTCATGAGCTTTGGGTTATGACCGAAAGAACAAGATCTCGGATACAAGCGGCTGAAATGAGTTTTCTCCGCAGGGTGGCTGGACTCTCCCTTAGAGATAGGGTGAGAAGCTCAGTCATCCGGGAGGGACTCGGAGTAGAGCCGCTGCTTCTCCACATCGAGAGGAGCCAGTTGAGGTGGCTCGGGCATCTGGTTAGGATGCCTCCTGGACGCCTCCCTGGTGAGGTGTTCCGGGCATGTCCCACCGGGAGGAGACCCAGAGGAAGACCCAGGATACGCTGGAGGGACTATGTTTCTCGGCTGGCCTGGGAACGCCTTGGGATTCCCCCAGAGGAGCTGCTCCAAGTGGCTGGGGAGAGGGAAGTCTGGGCCTCCCTACTTAGGCTGCTACCCCCGCGACCCGACCCCGAATAAGCAGAAGAAAATGGATGGATGGATGGATGGATGTAAAAGGCTTGCAGATTATATACTCTTCCTTGATTATGCCCTACTTGTCATATTGCTCAGAAATACGGGGAAATGCAAATAAAACTACTATTGACGTGTTAATAAAGTTAGAAAAAAAGCAATTAGGCTTAATAATAAAGTGGGATATTGAGAACAAACTAATAAACTTTTTATCAAATATAATACTTTAAAATGTAATGACATTGTTTTTATAAAAATAATACTGGAAATACCCCTCCCTGGGCTGCCACCTTACCGTGGTGGAGGGGTTTGAGTGTCCCAATGATCCTAGGAGCTATGCTGTCAGGGGCTTCATGCCCCTAGTAGGGTCACCCAAGGCAGACAGGTCCTAGGTGAGGGACCAGACAAAGTGCAGCCCAAAGACCCCTTATGATGAGTAAAATAAATGGACAAAATGTTCCCTCGCCCGGACGCGGGTCACCGGGGCCCCACTCTGGAGCCAGGCCCGGAGGTGGGGCACGTTGGCGAGCGCCTGGTGGCCGGGCTTTCACCCATGGAGCTCGGCCGGGCACAGCCCGAAGAGGAGACGTGGGTCCCCCTTCCCATGGGCTCACCACCTATGGGAGGGGCCAAAGGGGTCGGGTGCAATGTGGGATGGGTGGTGGCCGAGGGCGGGGACCCTGGCGGTCTGATCCTCGGCTACAGAAGCTGGCCATTGGGACATGGAATGTCACCTCTCTGGTGGGGAAGGAGCCTGAGCTAGTGTGTGAGGTTGAGAGGTTCCGGCTAGAAATAGTCGGACTCACCTCAACGCATGGCTCTGGCTCTGGAACCAGTTTCCTTGAGAGGGGTTGGACACTCTTCTACTCTGGAGTTGCCCCTGGTGAGAGGCGCCGAGCAGGAGTGGGCATACTTGTTGCCCCCCATCTTGGTGCCTGTACGTTGGGGTTCACCCCGGTGAACGAGAGGGTAGCCTCCCTTCGCCTACGTGTGGGGGGACGGGCTCTGACCGTTGTTTGTGCCTATGCGCCAAACGGCAGCGCAGATTACCCACCCTTTTTGGAGTCCTTGGAGGGGGTATTGGAGAGTGCGCCTCCTGGGGACTCCCTTGTTCTGCTGGGGGACTTCAACGCTCACGTGGGCAATGACAGTGAGACCTGGAGGGGTGTGGTTGGGAGGAACGGCCCCCCTGATCTGAACCCGAGTGGTGTTTTGTTGTTGGACTTCTGTGCTCGTCATGGATTGTCCATAACGAACACCATGTTCAGGCATAAGGGTGTACATATGTGCTCTTGGCACCAGGACACCCTAGGTCGCAGTTCGATGATCGACTTTGTTGTCGTCTCATCTGATCTGCGGCCGCATGTCCTGGACACTCGGGTGAAGAGAGGGGCGGAGCTGTCAACTGACCACTACCTGGTGGTGAGTTGGCTCCGATGGTGGGGGAGGATGCCGGTCAGACCTGGCAGACCCAAACGTATTGTGAGGGTCTGCTGGGAACGTCTGGCAGAGTCTCCCGTAAGACGGAGCTTTAACTCCCACCTCCGGGAGAGCTTTGAACACGTTCCGAGGGAGGCGGGGGACATTGAGTCCGAGTGGGCCATGTTCCGCGCCTCTATTGTCGAGGTAGCTTATCAGAGTTGTGGCCGCAAGGTTGTTGGTGCCTGTCGTGGTGGCAACCCTCGAACCCGGTGGTGGACACCGGCGGTGAGGGATGCTGTCAGGCTGAAGAAGGAGTCCTATTGGGCCTTTTTGGCCTGTGGGACCCCGGAAGCAGCAGATAGGTACCGACAGTCCAAGCGGCATGCGGCTCGGGTGGTTGCTGAGGCAAAAACTCGGGCGTGGGAGGAGTTCGGAGAGGCCATGGAGAATGACTTCCGTACGGCTTCGAGGCGATTCTGGTCCACCATCCGGCGTCTCAGGGGGGGAAAGCGGTACGCGACCAACACCATTTATGGTGGGGATGGCGTGCTGTTGACCTCAACTCGGGATGTTGTGAGTCGGTGGGCGGAGTACTTCGAAGACCTCCTCAATCCTACTGGCACGTCTTCCACTGAGGAAGCGGAGCCTGGGGACTTTGGGTCGGGCTCTCCAATCTCTGGAGCTGAGGTCACCGAGGTGGTTAAAAAGCTCCGCGGTGGCAAGGCTCCGGGGGTGGATGAGATTCGCCCTGAGTTCCTTAGGGCTCTGGATGTTGTGGGGTTGTGTTGGCTTACGCGACTCTGCAATATCGCGTGGACATTGGGGGCAGTTCCCTTGGATTGGCAGACTGGGGTGGTGGTTCCCCTATTCAAAAAGGGGGACCGTAGGGTGTGTTCCAACTATAGGGGGATCACACTCTTAAGCCTCCCTGGTAAGGTCTATTCAGGGGTTCTGGAGAGGAGGGTCCGTCGGATAGTCGAACCTCGGATTCAGGAGGAGCAGTGTGGTTTTCGTGCTGGTCGTGGAACACTGGACCAGCTCTACACCCTCAGCAGGGTCCTGGAGGGCGCGTGGGAGTTTGCCCAACCAGTTTACATGTGCTTTGTGGACTTGGAAAAGGCATTCGACCGCGTCCCTCGGGGGGTTCTGTGGGGGGTACTCCGGGAGTATGGGGTACCAGGCCCATTGATATGGGCTGTTAGGTCCCTGTACGACCGGTGTCAGAGCTTGGTCCGCATTGCCGGCAGTAAGTCAGGCTCGTTTCCAGTGAGAGTTGGACTCCGCCAAGGTTGCCCTTTGTCACCGATTCTGTTCATAACTTTTATGGACAGAATTTCTAGGCGCAGCCAAGGTGTTGAGAGGATCCGTTTTGGTGGCCTTAGAATCGCTTCTCTGTTTTTTGCAGATGATGTGGTCCTACTGGCTTCATCAGTTCGTGATTTACAACTTTCACTGGAGCGGTTTGCAGCCGAGTGTGATGCGGCCGGGATGAGGATCAGTTCCTCCAAATCCGAGGCCATGGTCTTGAGCCGGAAAAGGGTAGCATGCCCTCTCCGGGTCGGGGAGGAGGTCCTGCCCCAAGTGGAGGAGTTTAAGTATCTCGGGGTCTTGTTCACGAATGAGGGAAAACTGGAGCGTGAGATCGATAGGCGGATAGGTGCAGCGTCCGCAGTGAAGCGGGCGCTGTACCGGTCTGTCGTGGTGAAGAGAGAGCTGAGTCGAAAGGCAAAGCTCTCAATTTACCGATCGATCTACGTTCCCACCCTCATCTATGGTCATGAGCTTTGGGTTGTGACCGAAAGAACAAGATCTCGGATACAAGCGGCTGAAATGAGTTTTCTCCGCAGGGTGTCTGGACTCTCCCTTAGAGATAGGGTGAGAAGCTCAGTCATCCGGGAGGGACTCGGAGTAGAGCCGCTGCTTCTCCACATCGAGAGGAGCCAGTTGAGGTGGCTCGGGCATCTGGTTAGGATGCCTCCTGGACGCCTCCCTGGGGAGGTGTTCCGGGCATGTCCCACCGGGAGGAGGCCCAGAGGAAGACCCAGGACACGCTGGAGGGACTATGTTTCTCGGCTGGCCTGGGAACGCCTTGGGATTCCCCCAGAGGAGCTGCTCCAAGTGGCTGGGGAGAGGGAAGTCTGGGCCTCCCTACTTAGGCTGCTACCCCCGCGACCCGACCCCGGATAAGCGGACGAAAATGGATGGATGGATGGAATACTGGAAATAATGTATAAAGCACTTAATAAAAGTCTTCCCTCTGGAATTCATAAATTGTTTAAGTTAAGAGAGAGTAATTGTAATTTACGAGGTTTGTTAATATTTGAACAAGGTAAAGAGAACCGTAAAGTAAAATCTAGATGTATTTCAGTTATCTGCGTGAAACTGTGGAATGACCTGAATGATGATCTCAAATTATGTGCTTTTTTGGTGAGTTTTCAAAGAGCCTTAAAATGTGAAATTATAAAAGCTTATGGGGATGTTATATAGATGCATATATGTATTTTGTAACCATGTATGTATGTAATGTGAGTACTGTATGTGTACATGTATGTATCATATACATGCATATTTAAATATACAGTAAATGTTTGTATGTGCACTTATTCATATATATGGACAGTAGATATCTGTCATTATGTAGACTGCTGAGTCTATGAATAGGGTAGGCAAGTATAAGCCTTGGCTTCAGCCTATTCCTTTTTTGGTAAATGATTGATTTACTATTTATATTGTTTTCCTTTCGTTTGTAATGTTTTTAATCTACCAAAATAAAGTTGAGTTGAGATTGCATGTTCTTGGGGTTTTAAGTGTGAATGGGCTCGAGGACATAACCACTTTTCTTATGTGTATTTGTTGGACAAAACACTGGCAAGGATGACGGGTTCTAAAAGATCTGAAAAATAAAAACCAACCCATTCTATTATGTGAAATGGGTAACATTTCAGATTTATGTTGGTGTTTGATTTGATAAAATATTTGGCAAAACAAAGGGAATATTTAATTGACTAGTGAGAACTTGAATAATAGACAACTTATACAAAGTCCCCCTGTTGAGTCCTTTAATTAAAGTAGGTACCAATATTCACATGCTTCCAACACGTCAAGCCGGTCTCTTGTATGGATAACTTCTAAACAACAAAAAAAGTCTAAATCGACAAATCAGACAAATATTAAGTTGTGCACCCATTTTATTTTATTTTTTAAAGTTATATGATGTCATTTGTAACTGATGTGAATTAGAGAATAACAATCAAAACTAAAAAGTAGCGTAAATGAACATAGAAATGTGACTGTATTTGTAATTTCATAACTGCTGTTCTTGAAATTTGTTTTTTGTAGGCTGTGATACATTGGCTGCAAAGTAGCACCAATCTTTGCCGCTACAAAGCAGAGATGGTGCTTCTGAGGACCGTCAAGGACAATGATGGGTAAATAACAATTGTGGGTGCAGACCGTATAACACAGTCATGATAGAATGCAGAACTGGCTCACCCCGTCCCTAGTTTCTTTTATTTCCAGAGATCAAAAAGTACAATCAAAGCAAGGCACAGAAAAGGTGAAAGTTCTTCAACAGCTAATTGATAAATAAACAATTGGTCCATTTAATGAAATTGGTTTTTGAATAAAAGGGGTTTTGACACACTTGTTATAGGCTACAACACTACTGTTATTATGTCAAAGGGAATATGATCTTTTAATGTTAGCTAAATCGCCAATCTGTATTAACAGGGGATATACACTGTATAATACACTCACTAATCTATCTAATTTTACGCAGGAAAGCTCCATCCTTGATCACAGCCAGATTGCAGCCGACTGGTGCCGAAAACAAACCTTTGAGGGGCGATTAACGCTTCCTGTTGTTCTGGACTATGACGATCAAGAACAAGCAGAAGCTCTTCAGGACCTCAAGAGTTGGGATGAAGAGATGGAGGAGAACTCTCCAGCAGAACTTTTTACCTTTGTATTTGAACTGAAGGACGACTACGAAAAGTTCTGCAGCAAAATAGTGGAGAACATGGGATTAAAGATTTTTGCCAGATTTGAATAGGTGATGTTAATAAATATATTATTTAAAAGTAACCATTTGTCTTCATTGCTGCAGCCTCTCCCCATCTGAAATAGAGGTGGCGGGTAGGGGGAGACATGCGTCAGTATTTATTAAAAACTATGAAAACATGACCTCATTGTAACCCACCAGTATCCTGTGTGTCATACTATGACATCGAGAACTATGTACTGTATTCTCTGACACCCGTTTGGCCAGGTGCTTCCACAGGTAAATTTCTGAGTAAGAAATCAAAATAGCCATCATTATTGTGTTACAAACCAGCTACTTGTGGAACGCCTCTTTCCTTACAGCATGTTAAATAAATAGGAAACACTATTTGTGGCATTGTTTCCAAAGCACATGCAATCCCTTAATTAAATGTTTTCTACGATTTAAAAAGCAATAGAGTCACAATTTTGAATCAATATTTTAGTAAGAGGCAGTAGGTAAATGAGTAATTTGATGAGTAATTAGGTGAAAATAGGCATTGACATGCTGAAAACACTGACATGTCAGTACTACATGTCCCCCAGAACAAGTAAATATCCCTTAAATAAATGTTTTCTATGATTTAATTAGGCGAAAATAGGCATTGACATGCTGAAAACACTGACGTACTACATGTCCCCCAGAACAAGTTAATATCCCTTAAATAAATGTTTTCTATGATTTAAAAAGCAATACAGTCACAATTTTGAATCAATATTTTTAATAAGAGGCAGTATGAGTAATTTGATGAGTAATTAGGCGAAATTTTGAATCAATATTTTAATAAGAGGCAGTATAAATGAGTAATTAGGCGAAAATAGGCATTGACATGCTGAAAACATTGACATGTCAGTAAAAATAGGCATTGACATGCTGAAAACACTGCCATCTAGTCCACAAAAAACTGTGGCATGTCACAAAAACAGTGGCATGTCACAGCAGGAAGAGTGGCATGTCACAGGAAGTGTCTGTACGACATGCCGGTGCCACGAATTGAGCTTGCTGTCTCTCCTGTTAGCTGAGATTTGATGACAGGAATATGTTTCAAACAGACCTACTCACAATTTCAGTAGCTTTGGTTAATTATCATTATCAACAAATATTGATCAAATTTGGAGTTTTATGTTCTTTGAAATAAGATCAATAATAGTGAGTGTAACATTTTTTCTGAATGCTCTGCTTAAGAAGACAACAAGCTCTTAGTTTCAACTGTTGCCTTTTTATTTTTGTGTTCTATATATGATATCTATGGGTACACCTCCGGGGAATCAGTGCCGCCATCTTGTGGACAAAAACGTACAAAACAAGACGGTCGGACACGTGGTCACGTGAACATAAGGAGCAGGAAACGGTTGCCATTTTGCAGCGGTCGTCCTTGTCGGTGTTCTATTCTTATTTGTTTAAACAAAAGAGGATAAGATGCCTCAGCACTGCGCTGCTAAGTTCTGTAAAAATCGAGGGACTCTTGACACCAGGAGTCGGGGGATCACTTTTCACAAGTAAGATGAACTTTATGCCGCACAGTCCACCAGCGAAAGGCCAGCTAATGTTCGGTGTAGCACAGGCTGTTCTGTCGTTTAGTGATACCCGTCATTCTCAAATCAGTGTTGCCGATAAATGTACGATAATTATCGTATTCGTACGACAATTTCGCCCTCGGTACGATCAATAATCCCGAAAAAGGCCAAAAATACGATAATTTGACCGTTCCTTGAACGTGTAGTTGTAATCGGTTGCCATCAGCAAGTCGCAAGTTGCGCCAAGTTGCCAACTGCACCTGAACGTAACACATCCGCCTTGACGTAACATACGTGGAAGAGGGGCGTGACAAACTACCTACCACTCGCATTACTGCTCGACTGAAAAACAAGCACAAATAAGCGACTCAATGTCCGCGAGAAGCTTAAAAAAACGTCACAAGCGGTTGACCAAATTTGAAAGCGACTCCAGGAAAAAAACAGGCCCAATGCCGCTTGAAATAAGCGGACTTGGCAACTATGCCTTCAGTGTTCATAAAAAAACTCAGACAGTTGCGACTCGCAACTGTCTGAGTTTTTTTATGAACACTGAAGGCATCTTGAAATTCCAGCCAATCGTGCTTGTGAATTAAGAGTGACGTGCATGCGTTTGCCTCAGAACAACGGCCATGATTGGCTGAATAGTCCGCTGCGCCCGCCCCATGAGAAGCAGCAGAGCCGTGTTACACCGGTCTGGAAGAAGTGATGAAAATGAATGAACGTTTATGTAAAGTTGATAATAATAAAGAAATATGTTAAGAAAATATGGCAGGAAACCTGGGACATTACTGATACAGGAAGACATTTACACAACATTCATAAAAAGTTATACAAGGAAAGCAGGAAGAAACAGGAACTTTCACACACAGGTCTTAATAAATCTCTTAAAATAATTAGAAAACATGCAACAGGACTATGTGACATGTGCACCAGCAATCTCCCTGAAACAGTTCAACATGTCTTTATGGAATGTCCAGGGTATGAAACAAAGAATGCAATTCCAAAAATAAATAAAATGAATATTAAATTTACAATTAGGGATGTTTTTAGTGATATCAGTAAAGTTAAAGATCAAGTTATTATTTTCTTGAAAAATACAGACAGAATTTAGTTGAGTTATTAAATTAATTTTACAGAATTAGTTTTTTTCCTGTTCATCCCCTGTCCACACTCCAGCTCAATAGGTGGTAATGCACCTTACAGTTGGTCTGCCAACCGCCATAAAACTAAACAAGAAGGAGGAGGGGGGGCTCATTAGTTCCCACCAGACATTAATACATATTTTTGTCTATGGTTCCCACCAGTACTGACGCCACAAAGCTGTGAGTGCCTGAGTGACTATAGTGCATACCGGTACTTGTTATTTTGATTATGATGGGTGTAAGAAATTTTTGCTCAAAATACGATATTTTTACGTCTCTAGTACGATAATCCTACATTTGTCACCTGGCAACACTGATTTTCATATTTGTAGTTAATACGCATGCACGACGGTGTTCGCTTCAGACAAGGGCACTATTTTTTTTATTATTTATTTATTTTATTAACAAACAGATCTACAGAACACTACATAAGAGAAAAGATATACAAACTCGTGAAGTTTGTCATAACTACAGTTTACAAGCTATAGATAGATAGATACATAGATAGATAGGTAGATAGATAGATAGATAGATAGATAGATACATACATACATACATACATACATACATACATACATACATACATACATACATACATACATACATACATACATACATACATACATACATACATAGATGGATGTACGGATACATGTATCTATGTATCCATACATACCCCTGGATACAAACAAAAATCCTCATAATAAATTCATACAATAAATACTCAACTTAAAGAGGAACGTGGCTCGAACGTGAGTCCGTCAGTTAATCTCTGTCCCCAAACAAGTGCTCGGCGGCACACAACGTTTTAATAACCAACAGAGGTCTTAGATGAAAAACAGCTGGTTTGTTTCACTCACGCTACCGACGATGGAGGGGGGAAGACAGTTCAAACAGAAGTAATTTTGTTGCTTCCAGTCGAAGGCTCCAGTAATCCAATCGAAGGCTTGGGGGCGGCCGTGGTGTAGTGGTAATGGCAGTCGTCCCCCGATCGGAAGGTTGGAGGTTCGAATCCCAGTTCCTCACACCATGTGTCGTTGTGTCCATGGGCAAGACACTTAACCCCAAGTTGCTCCCGGTAGGACTGGAAGGCGCCTTGCATGGCAGTCTGCTGCTACCGGTGTAGGAATGTGTGTATGAATGGGTGGATGGTTGGTATTGTAAAGCGCTTTGGGGTCCCTCACAGGGGGCTGGAAAGCGCTATATAAATAAGCTCCATTTACCATAGATACATACATACATACATAGATACATACATAGATACATACATACATACATACATAGATACATAGATAGATAGATACATTCATACATACATACATACATACATACATACATACATACATACATACATACATACATACATACTGTACATAGATAGTTACATACGTACATACATACCTACATACCTACCTACCTACACACATACATACATACATACATACATACATACATACCGAGGGATATACCGTTGCACAGAGGGACTGAGAGAGAAATGCAATTTCAATCCTGTGTATGTCCTGTACATATTGCAGTTTTGATAATAAAGTTGACTTTGACTTTGATATATATATATATATACGATACATACCATTCTTTCCTAAATATTGACTTTCTACCTGCTGTGATTGCTCTATTATTCCACAGAGTTGAACCATGAGGTGAGAAATTCTGTTGAAATGTCATTTTCCAGAACTGAAGAACTTGTTTGTAGAAGTTTGATAACTTATCTGGAATCTTAGTTACTTCAAAGTCACACTTTGCAAATAATTCAATTCCTCCCAGCTGCTTAAAAATGGAGGCAGGGATATGAAACCACATTGAATTTTGTTGTTGTGTTAGATATTTATGTAGACTGGCCCTGGGTTCTTTGATCTACTCAGAGATGGGATTATAATGAAATTATGACCCGGTTCTGACTGGGTTAAACTGGGCCAGCAGCTCTAAAAAGAGTCTCCCATGGATTCAATATCTGTCAAGGAATAGAGTTTACCGTATTTTGCTTGCCATATCACGTAGAAAGGCTTTAAAGCACTGTCATATCTTTCCCTATACGGCATGCCAATCCACACAAGATCCGTTGAGATCACACTTAAGCCCCCAGTATAGCTCTGCGTATGTCCATACGCAGCTGTACGCAGTACTACGCAGAGATACAAGCGTACCCCCCGCAGGGTATGTATGCGCAACGCTCAAATTTTACGACCGCGTACGCAAACGCGGTGTCGCACAATAAACTGCCCGGCACCGGACTGTTTTGTGTGCGACACCAATGTATTAAATTCCCCTTCTTCATCCTTGATCTAGCCTTTTGTTTTGTTTTTTGCCAAAAGGCAAGTGATCTCTTCCTCCTCCGTTGACTCCATGACTGAAATGATGAGAAATGAACAAATTTGTCACGAGCGAATTAAACTCAGGTCCAACGTGGCTGCGGGAGGTTCTGGAGATTTCCTGGTGTGCTAGTCTGATGCAGGACCAGCACTCCCTGTTTTTTTTATTTTTTTTTTAGAACTTTTTATTAACATATAAACACAGGATGCCATCTTTGCTTTGAGGATGTTGGTAGAGAAGTACAGAGAGGATCAGAAAGAACTCCATTGTGTGTTTGTGGACTTAGAAAAAGCATATGACAGGGTGCCAAGAGAGGAGGTGTGGTATTGCATGAGGAAATCTGGAGTGGCAGAAAAGTATGTTAGACTGGTACAGGACATGTATGAGGACAGCAGGACAGTGGTGAGATGTGCTGTAGGAGTGACAGATAGCTTCAAGGTGGAGGTGGGATTGCATCAAGGATCGGCTCTGAGCCCCTTCTTGTTTGCTCTGGTGATGGACCGACTAACAGATGAGGTCAGGCAGGAATCCCCATGGACTATGATGTTTGCAGATGACATTGTGATCTGTGGTGAGAACAGGGAACAGGTGGAAGAGAACTTGGAGAGGTGGAGGTATGCACTTGAAAGAAGAGGAATGAAAGTCAGCCTTAGTAAGACAGAGTACATGTGTGTGAATGAGAGGAAGGCCAGTGGAACCGTGAGGCTACAAGGAGCAGAGGTCACAAAGGTGCAGGACTTCAAGGACTTGGGGTCCACTATCCAGGAAAATGGGTAATGTGGTAAAGAGGTGAAAAAGAGAGTCCAGGCAGGATGGAGTGGATGGAGAAAAGTATCAGGAGTGATTTGTGACAAAAAGGTGTCAGCAAAGGTCAAAGGAAAAAGTTTACAAGACAGTGGTGAGACCAGAGTCAGAGAGTCAGAGAGTCTTTATTGTCATTTGCACCGCATGTGGTACATGAGATGAAAACGAGATTATGTACACGAGGTCCCAGTTACATCCAACAACAAATGAAAGAGAAAAACAGTAATAACATCGAGAACTAACTAAGAAAAACATCAACTAGTAATACACTAAGCCTAATATAGTGGGAATAAACAGCAGCACGAACATGAGTTTGTATGAGCAGATGGTCACAGATGAACACAGATGAACACAGCAACAAGAAAACATATCAGCATCACCATGATGTGATATTTTGCAGTGTTTATTTTAATTTTATTTTTATTTATTCATGAGTCTAACAGCCTCAGGGTAGAAGCTGTTCCTCAGTCTAGTGGTTCTACACTTGATGCTCCTCAACCTCCGTCCTGAGGGGAGTGGGGCAAAGAGTGAGTGTGCTGGATGAGTGAGGTCTTTCATGATACAGGTGGCTCTTTTCCTGCATCTAGAGGTGTAAATGTCTGTGATGGTGGGGAGACTGACTCCAACAGACTTCTGTGCAGCCTTCACCACTCTCTGCAGAGCTTTCCTCTCTTCAACTGTGCAGCCTCCATGCCACACGTTGATGCTGGAGCACAGGATGCTCTCCACTGCACACCTGTAGAACGAGGTGAGAACTGGGCTGCTCAGACCAGCTCGTCTCAGCCGTCTGAGGAAGTAGAGTCTCTGATGACCTTTCTTGATCAGGCTGGTGGTGTTGTTGCTCCAGCTGAGGTTATCATTCATGTGTACACCCAAGTATTTGTAGCTGGAGACCACTTCCACTGCAGACCCACCTATTTTCAGTGGGGCATGGGTGTGTTTGTTCCTTCTGAAGTCCACAATCATCTCCTTTGTCTTCTTCACATTCATGTGAAGATTATTCTCTTTGCACCAGCTCTCCAGGTGTTCCACCTCCTGTCTGTAGCTGGACTCATCATTGTTTGTGATGCATCCCACCACCGCTGTATCATCTGCAAACTTAACAATATGACAGCCTGGAAGTGTGGCTGTACAATCATATGTGAGCAGAGTGAACAGAAGGGGGCTCAGCACACATCCCTGAGGAGAGCCAGTGCTGAGGGTTATGGTGGAGGAGGAGAAGTTGTGGATCTTCACGGACTGTGGTCTGTCTGTTAAGAAGTCTAGTATCCAGTTACAAATAGAGGGGCTTAGTCCAAGTGTAGATAGTTTGTCTATCAGAGTTTGGGGGATCATGGTGTTGAAGGCAGATGTGAAGTCCACAAAGAGCAGACGCACGTATGAGTCTTTCTGATCCAGGTGGGTGAGAGCAGTGTGGACCACGGAAGAAATGGCGTCCTCTGTTGATCGGTTCTCACGGTATGCGTATTGATGAGGGTCCTCATTGATGTTGACGGTTGCCTTGATGTGGGACATGACCAGTTTCTCAAAACATTTAGCGACTATCGGGGTGAGGGCCACCGGTCTATAGTCATTCAGACCAGTCACTGTGGAGCTCTTTGGGACTGGGATGATGGTCGCGGTCTTCAGGCAGGTGGGAACTGACTCCAGTGCAAGTGAGGTGGTGAAGATGTCAGCCAGCACCTCACAGAGCTGGTCCGCACATTCCTTCAGAACTTTCCCTGGGATGTTGTCTGGTCCGGTTGCTTTATGAAGCTATGTTGTATGGACTGTAAGAGTCAGAGTCAGAGAGTCAGAGAGAATTTATTGTCATTTGCACCGCATGTAGTACATGTGTTGAAAACGAGATTATGTACACAGGGTCCCAGTTACATCCAACAACAAATGCAAGAGAAAAACAATAATAACATCTAGGATTAACTAAGAGAGACATCAGCTAGTAATACACTAAGCCCTAATGTAGTAGAAAAACATCATTATAAACAGCAGCACGAACATGAGCAGATGGTCACAGATGAACGCAGCAACAAGAAACAGATCAGTATCAGCATGATGTGACATTTTGCAGTGTTTATTCTTATTATTTATTTATTCATGAGTCTGACAGCCTCAGGGTAGAAGCTGTTCCTCAGTCTAGTGGTTCTACATTTGATGCTCCTCAACCTCCGTCCCGAGGGGAGTGGTGCAAAGAGTGAGTGTGCTGGGTGAGTGAGGTCTTTCATGATGCAGGTGGCTCTTTTTCTGCATCTGGAGGTGTAAATGTCTGTGATGGTGGGGAGACTGACTCCCACAGACTTCTGTGCAGCCTTCACCACTCTTTGTAGAGCTTTCCTCTCTGCAACTGTGCAGCCTCCATGCCACACGTTGATGCTGGAGCACAGGACGCTCTCCACTGCACACCTGTAGAACGAGGTGAGGACTGAGCTTCTCAGACCGGCTCGTCTCAGCCGTCTGAGGAAGTAGAGTCTCTGATGACCTTTCTTGATCAGGCTGGTGGTGTTATTGCTCCAGCTGAGGTTATCATTCATGTGTACACCCAGGTATTTGTAGCTGGAGACCACCTCCACCGCAGATCCACCTATATACAGTGGGGTGTGGGTGTGTTTGTTCCTTCTGAAGTCCACAATCATCTCCTTCGTCTTCTTCACATTCATGTGAAGGTTATTCTCTTTGCACCAACTCTCCAGATGTTCCACCTCCTGTCTGTAGCTGGATTCATCATTATCTGTGATGCATCCCACCACAGCTGTATCATCTGCAAACTTAACAATATGACAGCCTGGATGTGTGGCTGTACAATCATATGTGAGCAGAGTAAACAGAAGAGGGCTCAGCACACATCCCTGAGGAGAGCCAGTGCTGAGGGTGATGGTGGAGGAGGAGAAGTTGTGGATCTTCACGGACTGTGGTCTTGTTTGTTAAGAAGTCTAAGACCCAGTTACAAATAGAGGGGCTTAGTCCAAGTGTGGATAGTTTGTCTATCAGAGTTTGGGGTAAAGACAGGAGAAAGAACTGGAAGTGGCAGAAATGAAGATGCTGAGGTTCTCCTCATGGTACGTCCTGACCAAACGCGTTTTCAACGGCAGGAACGTCCAGTTTACATGCAAAGTCAATGGGGGACGCACCTCCAGCCACGTCTTTGCGTCGGGCGTCACGTCACGTGCGTGTTGAGCGTGCTGGAAAAGCGTTTTCCGTGCACGTGAACCCGCTTCAGCCTCCAAGCACGCGTTGATCATTGCTGAACGTTTTCGCCGTTCAAACGTTCAAACGCCGTTCAACTCTGGTTGTTCAGGGAGAGTCGGGGGGGAGGAGAGAGGGGGAGAGTCCCTATGTGACGCGGAAACGAGGGGGCGCGCGCACTATGTGACGTATTGGGACACAGAAAAAACCCGCGGAGTCATGGACTATGGAAGAGAAATCTGTGTGTTCGCGACAACTCCTTCACGACCAGTCAAGTCTGCTCTCTACAGAGACTGGCGGAGTGCAGTGAGGAACTCGGTGTACCGGTAAGCTCCTCCCACACCCCCCGCCGCCACACCGCCGCAGCTTCTCGTTCTGGTCAGGACAGCACTGGGTCCAGTCCAGTGCGTCCACTTTCGTGCGTGACGAGCCTTTTTGCCGTTGAAAACGCGTTTGGTCAGGACGTGGCATTAGGAGTGACAAGGATGGATAAGATCAGGAATGAGATCATCAGAGGTACAGCACAAGTTGAACAACTGGGAGATAAAGTTAGGGAGGTCAGACTGAGATGGTTTGGACATGTCCAGAGGAGGGACAGTGGTTATATTGGTAGAAGGATGTTAGAAATGCAGCTGCCAGGAAAAAGACACAGAGGAAGGCCAAAGAGGAGATATATGGATGCAGTTAGAGAGGACATGAAGGTAGTTGGAGTGAGGACAGAGGATGCAGAGGACAGAGTGAGGTGGAGGATGACTCGCTGTGGCGACCCCTGAAAAGGGAAAAGCCGAAAGAAGAAGATGATAAACACAGAACACTGCTGCGGCTGAAGCTGCCAGCTCTCCCCTTTTTTTCTCCCGACCTGTCAATCAGTTCAGTAGGCGTGTCAGCAAATGACCAATCCGCAACCTCAATTTATCCCGTAGGTAAATACTCCTTGTCTGCGGAGCAGAGCTGTGCTGCAGCTGCTCAGGGTGGATACTCGAGTATTACGTGCCACCTTCTTTTCTTTCGGTTTCTTAAAGCTAATAAGAGGTAAAAAGAGGCTGAAAGAATAGCGGAAATGACGAAATCAAGGAAATGACGTCAAGAATTTGGCGCGAAAACGCGAGAATGTACGCGAGAACGTACGCTGGGGTGTGGGGCTGAACTCTCTGCATACAGTACCGTATTTTCTGGAATATAGGTCGCCGTTTTTTCCTAATTTGCATGCCCTGCAACTTATAGAGGTGAGACCTGTTTATGGATTTTTTCCCATATTTTTAGACAAATTTTTGGTTCAGATATGACCGTTTTTCATTTTGGCAAAAAATGGTGCAGTACCACTTTTGGCAGTACCACTGACCGTTCCCAGCTCGTGTGTCCGAAGGCAGCCTCCTCTGCTCGGACATACTCTGTCGCTGCCCGGCCTCCTGCTCTGGAGGGAACTATTGTTAGCTGTGTTTGTTAGCAAGATAAGTCAAGAACCACAGGACAGATTTTTATCAAACTGACAGAATGTAATCATTGTATGGACATTTACAACTGACTAGCTTTATGAGATGTTTGAGATTTTAAAAAAAAAATTGATCTTTTAGCATCGTTGTTAGCGGTTAGCTACCGTAAACGGATACTAGGGATGCGCAATATAACCGGTACACGGTAGAAACGATAGAAATTTAGCCTACAATAGAGATCTGTCTTCTACCGGCTAACCGCAGAAAATCAGAGTTGTCCGATTTAATCTTTACTTTTTTTAGTTTAAAACTGTGCATAAGTGGTGTTGAAGTGTACAATCAGAGTTGTCAGAGTTAATCGATACTTTTTTTTGTGTTGAAAACTGTGCGTAAGTGGTGTTAAAGTATTTTCTTCCGAGTGCTAAGTGGCAAAACTAACTCCAGTGTTGCCGTATTCGCACGCATGCGCAAAACGCTGCGTTCCGTCGAAAGTTTTTTTTTTTTTGGTCGAAAGTTAAAGTAAACGTTGGTCAGCTTTAAATCACAGTTGTCAGATTTAATCTTTACTTTTTTTTTGTTTAAAACTGTGCATAAGTGGTGTAAAAGTATTTTCTTTGAGTGCTAAGTAGCGATAAGCTAACTACGTCCGGCTTGCCGTAGTTTTTCCGTATCAGACGCATGCGCAAAACGCTGTGTTCTGTTGAAAGGGTTTTTTTTTGTCGAAAGTTAAAGTAAGCGTTGTTCAGCTTAGAGAAACCTGCCCTCTGATCTGTGAACAGAACACTGTGTTGTGTGATTTTACTGCGAGACCCTCTGGTCAAAGCCACAGAGAAACTGGTTGCCTTGTCAGCTCTCCTTAAAGCTGAAGGAGACCGAGGGTGAAGTGTTTTCAGTGTAAAATTCTGCTCTGTTGTTCGTTTCTTAAGTCACATATTCTTTAGTTTAAAACTTATGGCTAAAACTACACAATATATATTTTGCACTGTTTTGCACTACAAGAAAGAAGCCTAATGCTTGAGTTGTTAATTATTTAAAAACTCTCTGGACCTAGTAGTGAAATTTTCTTAATAAAGATTATTTTGTGGTATAGCAGTTTTCAAAATAAATTATGGCAAAAGGACACCCTATGCTTTTTTTCATTCCTATTGCAAGTTTTATACCAAAAACATATTGCGATATATATTGTTATCGCCACCCTTCACAATACATATCGTGATATGAATTTTAGGCCATATCGCACATTCCTAACGGATACTATTTAGATAAATAACTCATGATCCACAGGACAGTTTTTTTTTTCTTCAAACTTACAGAATGTAATTATTTGGGTTTCATTTACAAACTGTGACCTGTATGAGACATTTGAGATAAAATTTGTTGTTTTATAGACGTAATCGTGTCGCAGTTAGCCTAATTTTATTTCCATGTATATTTTAGCAAATAGCTCATAAACCACTCGGCGGATTTTCTTTCAGCTTACAGAATGTAATTATTTGGGTTTCATTTACAAACTGTTGACCTGTATGAGACATTTGAGATAAAATTTGATTTATTTATAATTTATTTTCGCAGTGCACGCGACCGTTTGGAAGACGTCACAATTTAACAATTTAAATCCAACAGGTTTGACCATTTCGTGAATTCATTAAGGAACGGTTAAGCTCAGGAACCCTTGTGCTATAATGTCAGCTATAATTTTTAGCAAACAAATAATTGTTTTTACTGTGTTAATCTTCTTGTTCGCCTTGTTATGCGCTCCTGTGGCAGACATTTGCAACAGAGCTAAACACTCGGTCCGCATTTCCGGGTTGTCTCAGCGGTGACACGTCACGTCAGCAGTGGATGACGCGTTACGTCGGCGGTGATGTAGGTGCGATCTATATAAAGGTGCGACCCTTTTATGGATTTTTCCAATTTTTTGGCAATAATTGGACAAAGCGTTCTATAGAAAGAAGCGAGCTATCAGGCGGAAAATACGGGTACACAATTTTTCTCCACACTAGCAATAGTTTGGATTGGAATAACAGATGTGTATTACACAGTGGTGGGCAGCGCTAGTCCAAAAATTAGTTCCACAATTTCTAAAGCGCTTATTAAGTTATTTAGGTCAGCAATTTCAAAAGCGCTTATGTCTTAGGAAAACTAGCGGAAGCTAATTTTAAATTGCAAGTTCAATTCAACACTTGGTAGCCAGCAATAAGTTGTAGTAATACAGGTAGTCCCCGACTTACGAACGCTCTTACATACGAGGTCCCGGACTTACGAGCTGGCGAAAGAGAAGTAAATTTGTAAAAAATACAGCACTTTTTTGTGTTTTTAGATGAAAGTGTGTTAGCTAACCGTTTGGAAACACGTTTCCGACCATGTTTATGAACTAATATGAACGTTTTTGATGAAAAACGAGTGTTCGTAGTAGCGCCAGCATAAATGTTCCAACTTACGAGCGAAAATCCGGACTTACGAGAACACGTGCTTCGTGTTCCAACTTACGAATTTTCGTGTTACGAGCAACTCGCAGGAACGGAACTCGCTCGTAAGTCGGGGACTACCTGTACAGCACTCTCATGTCCGTTACTGGATTTAAACCTCTTCACATCTCTCTGAAACTCTGAGTGTTACACCTTTCTTGAGTCCTCAAGGAGACAAGTGGACACTATTTTTGTTACATTTATTTTGGATTAAGAAACACAAATCAATCAGAAAGACTTCCATTTAATTTGTGTTAATTCAGAATTGATCAACAGTATATTTTTGTCATATAATGATGATCTGTTATTAACATGAGTTGCTCTCATGCTGGTTTATTTCTGCAGAACAAGCATGCTTTAATATTATGGCACAGTTCAGGGTAAACTTTTAACTTGCAACTTCTTTTGTGTTGTCTGTGAAGTAGCCATAATATTCTCTGTGCTAACAAGCGGCCATCTGGCCGATTCTATAAACAAGTTTTCCTACTGTCCTTCAGAGATCGTCCGACGGTGGGAGCTGAAAACTCATTCTTTTATTTTGTTAAACCAGCCAATAACCATTCAGGAAGTGGGCAGACTCCGCCCTCCATATAAAGTCTTACTTGCTGTAGACTCGTTAGTGTTGAAGGGAAGAACTAACTAACAACTGGTTTTTCTCTGGAATCTGGTGAAACGTGGTGGTCATTTTGTCAATTACACCTACGTTTCTCAGCAGAGTTACAGCAGAGCCTTGCGGTAACTCACTCACTCCTTTCTGAAAGAATTTGTATTCTGAAAGTTTATTTTGAAGCTCAGTCAGGAGCTGGCCCTGTTCCTGCCGGGAAAAGCGCACTTCTGCTCGTCTGAATCAGCCATACACGCGCGGAAGTCAACTGGACGTCAACTGGACAACACAGTCCGTTAGTGTCCACAAAACTTTGTTGCTCTTATCTCCAGAGACGTACCGTCACCAGGTAATGAGGCGTTGATTGTATGCTGAACGTGTGAGAAGTCCAGCTGGACCTGTTTGGGAAAGTGTCACCTTGCACATTTCAAAATAATTAACTTCTGTTAAACTTATCTTTCATTTCTATTTCCTCCTCCTTATTCTTATTTTTCCTAAGCCAGTAAACTTTTAAGTAAATGTGCCAACAGGAAAGTTAAACCTAACTTGTCTGTTTGTTTAATTTGAATTCTTGTCTACAGTAGTTATTAAATCAGAACTAATCTCGATACCAGTGTTTAATGTACTTTTATGATTGTCTCAATAAAAGGTCTATCTTTTGGTGGATCAACATAAGTTGACGTCTCTCGTGAAATTACATTTGTCTAGTCACATTAAAGCAATTTAATCCAGAAAAAGAGTGAACTCGTGAATATTGATGATAGATTTGTGTAGATGAAATCTGCTCAAACCTTTCATCTAAAATATAGGTAAGTCAGTAAACTGACCATTTCCAATATTATTACAAAGTTATGCAATATTTGCACTACATTGCCAACTAGCGGTGCATGAACTGTTATACACCTTCATCCTACCTATAACCGCGAACAGTGTTGCCAAATAGAATCCAGGTTTTCCAGCCCAAAAATCTGTAAAACACCGCCCAAAACCCGCCCAATCAGAAAGTGTCACATGACACTGTGGAGCGCGCCTCGAGCTGCATTCACGGACCGTTCAGAAAATGTCACGTGACATATCACATACAACATTCTGGGGGGAGGGGGGGGGGTTTAAATTAGGTCCTCTGGATGGGTACATGGGTTAAAAAAATTGTAGAAACGTTTCCTCTTTTATCCAACAGACTTTTTTAGTCTGAACTGTACTAAGCTTATAAAATAGAATTGTATTAATCCCACAGAAAATTGTTGTGCCAGAATTTCAGTATAAGGAATACACAACAATCACACAAGATATAAAAAACATCAAAGAATATAAAAATACCAACACTTAAGTTCTAAAACAGGTCAGGTTTAGACAGAAACATTAAAGTGTTTATTGTGGTGCAGGATTAATTTTATTGTTCTTTGTGTAGGAAAGAAGAAAGGAGTTGAAAAGTTTGAGAGCCACAGGGTGGTTCTGTGGTAAGAGTCCAGTGTGGCATGCAGGGATGGTCTGAAGAACTAGAAAACATTTTGAAATCTATAAAACAAACATGTTGTCAAACATTTAAGGAATAAACATTTTTAATAATCACTTTAAAAGTTATAAATATTGTCTTTGGTGCATGTTTGTTTTCCAAATATATTAGTGTGTGTGAATGACGGGCATTAACATAAAACACTTTGTAGAACGGTGCTTTATGAAGTTTAGTCCGTTTCCTTTTATCAGTTGACCGGCAGTTCTGCCACATTCAATATGGCGGCCGCTAAGACGTACCGCTGCTACGGACCAGCCCACTCAACGAGGTGTCCACTAAACTACTTCACCAGTTCTCTGTTGTTATCTATGATAGCCAATCAGTGATGGATAAAGGTCAGAGGAGCTTTGCTATGAAATAATGATGAATGATTGTTTGAAATGTATTTAATAGGTTAACTCAGAAACCGCCGATCTGACTCCAAATCAGCCCAAATTATACCCACCTGCCCAGAGCTATTTTTAGCTGCAAAGTAGAGCATGAAAACAGCCTAAATGGCAGTAAACCGCCCAATCTGGCAACACTGACCGCGAATCGCTGGGGATGTCATTTCCTAAAATAGACCTTTCGCTCATGGTCTAAAAATTTAAAAGTTGTTGAATGTGTTGAGGATTGCTATTTCTTCTGCTTCTTTGTCTTTTTCTTTTGTTTATTGTAGATTTTTCATTAAAAATGCATCGATAAAGTAATTTTAAATCTGTTTACTGGAAAACTGAAGCGCTGCAATGCATTATGGGCACATGAGGAAAGCAAAGCACGGAGTACAGGAAACCAAACAATCTTCACTTGAATCACTTCAAAATAAGAGCATGGTCGGATTTTAAAGTTTTCCATGCTGTTACTCCATTTGACCACTAGATGTCTGTTCAAGACAATGAATACTGATAGATAATTACCGTATTTTCCGGAATATAGGTCGCAGATTTTTATTATTTTTGCATGCCCTGCGACCTATATTCAGGTGCGACCTATGTATGGCTTTTTATAAAATAAGCTGATTTGTAATCATTTATTAACAAAAATTAAACTGAGACACACTCTTACAATAATGTCAGCTAACAAATATATTTTTTAGGTGTTTATCCTGCTAAAATTATTCATTTATTAAAGAAAAGTTCAGCTTAGACACATATGTTGAGAATTTCTTTGGGATTTGTTATTTAGGATATTATAATTTAATATCAATAACTATATTTTGTTGCTGTTCACCAGATGTTGAGAATTTGTTTGGGATTTGTTATTTAGGATATTATAATTTAATATCAGTAACTATATATTTTGTTGCTGTTCGCTACATTGATTTGGTTGACGTTTGTAGTTGGTATCAGGCTGAAAGCGGACTACATATCCCATGATGTTTTGTAACAGTTGAGCGGCAGTTAACGGCTGAGTCCGCCTCCTCTGCTTTCTGCTTGCTTTGTTGTTGTTGCCATAGCAACAACGTTTTCAGTTTTCTGAGGATTCTGTTCGACCCTCAGTTATGTATCTGTACGTATGATTCGTTCATCACCTTTATTTCACTAAAGTTCATCTGAATATTCCGCCCGACTCTTTTTTTCGTCATTCGAAGTCAGTCAAAGAAAATATTCAACATTTTCTGGTGCCGAAACTCGGGAGCAGGTGACATGGCTGATGAAAATAGAAGCGGCACGGAGCGACAGGACAGTGGAGAACATCGTATTGAAAGAACAAGGATGAAGCGCCGGACAATACGAAGTTCTACTACGCGACTACTGAATCAGATTGATAGTGAATTATTAAAGGACGACCCGGATGTCGGACGTTTGCGGGAAATGCTGGCTGTGTTAATGGCAAAAGGGGACAGTTTGAATGAGCTGAACCGCGCTATTGAGGAGCACACTCAGCTGGATGAAATGGAAGCGGAAACCGAACTCGCAGAGGAGTATAACGACCGCATCATCTGTATGAACGAACGTGCTAAACAAATGATAAGGACGTCAGAAACTGTGAGTACAGAACCCCGACGGGCGCAAGTGAGTGGGAACAACGTAAACTCCACACATCACAGGAACGCTACAGTAAGGCTGCCTAAGCTAATAATTGACAAATTCAACGGAGATGTTAGTTTATGGCAAGAATTTTGGAGCCAATATGAGACGGCGATTCACTGTAACGAAGCTCTTTGTAAACGAGAGAAGTTTACATACATGAAGACTTACCTAACAGGAACAGCTGCAAAGGCTGTAGCAGGTCTCACTCTGACAGACAGTAACTATGATGCTGCAGTTCAAATACTAAAAAGCAGATTTGGAAGGAAGGACTTAATAATAAACGCTCATATGTCAAAGCTCCTGAATTTGACTCCTGTAAAGAAATCCTCTGATGTGAGTGCTATGAGACAGTTGTATGATGAATGTGAAGTTCAAATTAGAAGCTTAGAATCACTAGGAGTAGTGTCAGACACATATGGAGGCATGTTATGCCCAATACTGCTCCAGATGATACCAGAAGAGCTGTCTCTTGAGTACAGTCGTCAGAGGGGAGATCAGGATGAGTGGAAGGTGCATCAGGTGCTGGAGTTTTTACAGAAAGAAGTTCAGAGTAGAGAGAGAGCCTTGCAAATGATGAGATCATACAATCAAAAGGAAACCCTGCCTGGGCCCAGATTAGGCAGTAAATCATATGGATCCACTGACATAAAGCAAAGGAAACCAAGCATGACATCAGCAGCTGCACTCCACACTGCTAATCAAAAGGCTCAAACCTGCCTCTTCTGTGACAGTGTTGAACATAAGGCTGAAAACTGTCCAGAACATGGGGTGTCAGCACGTAAAGAAAAACTGAAGAGACTTGGTCGGTGCTTTGTTTGTTTAGGACAGAAACACATCGCAAGGTTTTGTAGATTTAAGGGTGGGTCATGCGCCACATGTGGCGGCAGGCATCACATAGCTCTTTGTGACAAAAACGAGACCCCACCCCCTTCAGTCTCTACCAATATGGAAACTGTTATTTCCTCTGTAATTCCCCAAGCTGAGGAAACCAAGTCTGATAATGAAAACACTGTGCTACTACAGACAGCCAAGGCATGGGCGGTTGGACCTACCAGCATGAAGATGGTCCGTTGCCTATTAGATGGAGGGAGTCAAGGTAGTTTTGTGCATGAGAATGTTGTAAGAGCACTGCAACTACCTGTCACAAAGCAAGGGACACTTATGCTCCATACATTTGGCTCTTCAGCTCCCACCCCAGTTGAACGTAACACAGTGAAACTATGTTTAAAAAATGTATGGGGTACAGGACAGATCATTGAGATAGAAGCAGTAGTGACACAGAAGGTCTGTGCAGCAATGATGAAAGTTCCAGGCGAACATGTACGCAATGAAATGGAAAGGCGAGGTCTCCAAATAGCAGATTTCCCTGGAGAAGATAAACCTGAACTTTCTGTGCTAATCGGCTCTGATTATTACTGGCAAATAGTAACAGGCCGTATAGAAAGATTAACTGAGAGTTTGGTGGCTCTTGAAAGTGCCTTTGGCTGGGCGGTCCAAGGCCCAGTCATAATGTCCAGTTTGTCAGAAACAACATGCATGCACATTCAGCTTAAGGAAGACTTCCAGATGGACAAACAGCTCCATGCATTCTGGGAGATTGAGTCCCTAGGAATCACAAGTGAGAAGCAAGAGAGCCCAGAAGATCTGGAAGTGTTGCAACGGTTTGAAGAAACTTCCACCTTTAAAGATGGACGTTACCAAGTGCAGTTACCATGGCAACAAGCACACCCACCCCTCCAAGACAATTACCGCATTGCAAAACAAAGACTGATGAGTTTGAAAAGAAAACTAAAGAAAGATGTTGTGCTATACAGCAGGTATCAAGAAGTAGTGGAAACCTACCTAAATGAAGGAATGGCTGAGGAGGTGCCAAGAGAGGAAATGGCTGAAAGCAAGGTGACATACTATCTACCTCATCATGCAGTGATAAGGGAAGATAAGGCATCAACAAAGCTAAGAGTTGTGTTTGATGCCTCTTCTCACGAAGAAGGAAGCCCATCCCTGAATGATTGCCTCATAACAGGTCCTAACTTAAACCCGGACCTGATGAATGTTCTGCTCAAGTTCAGGCTGCATCATATTGCCTACATGGCGGACATTAAAAAGGCATTTCTGCAAATATCGCTATCAGAAAGAGACCGGGATGCAGTGAGATTCTTGTGGTTCTCAGGACCACCTACAGATGACACAGATGAACATTTGCTTGTGCTCAGGATGACAAGAGTGGTGTTCGGAGCTTCATCGAGCCCATTCTTACTAGCTGCTACTATAAGGAAACATCTGAGACAATACCGTTCAGAACAACCAGAAGTGGTAGAAACCATCAATTCATCTCTCTATGTAGATGACTTCATTTCAAGTTCAAGTGAGTTGAAAGAGGCCTTCACAGTAACTACCACAACCAAGAACATCATGGCTGCTGCAGGAATGGAGTTATGTAAATGGACAACAAACTCGGCTGAGCTCAAAGAAATGTGGCAAGGAAGTTCAATGGATAGCACCACACAACCAGAGACATGTGGGTCAGTGCTAAAGGTCCTGGGTTTAGTGTGGAGGCCAGTAACAGATGAGTTTGTGTTCGACTTCAGACAACTACTGGACATTTTAAAGGTGAAAAGGAACACAAAAAGAAGCGTCCTGCAGTCGTCTACTCGCATATTCGACCCGTTAGGCTTCTTGACCCCTTTCACCATCAGAATTAAGTGTTTGTTTCAAGAAATGTGGGAGAGAGGAATAAAGTGGGATGAAGAACTGCCGCCCGATTTGTCCAAAAAGTGGCAGCAGTGGTGTTCAGAGCTCCCTCAATTACACCAGATGACAATCCCACGATGGCACAAAATAGACATGCAACAACTGAACAGTCAGGATGTAAAGTTACATGTGTTTTGTGACTCAAGTGAACGTGCCTACAGTTCAGTCGCTTATCTGCAAGGAAGGGCTAAGGAAGGGGAAATGATAATGAGTCTGGTAGCATCCAAGTCCAGGGTGGCTCCACTCAAAAGGATGACACTGCCCCGGCTGGAGCTAATGGGAGCCGTAATAGCAGCAAGGTTTGGAAACACGCTCATTAAGGCTCTCCA
>JBBPBX010030097.1:0-13053 GCA_038048925.1 Garcialebias charrua
TCACTATCAAATTATAGAGTGAAGTGGGATTACTTGAAATATAATTCTCAAATTTAAATTTAATTTGTCAAATTTCCAGTCAACTCGGCAAACAAAGAGAAGCTGACATTGTAAGAGAAATTCATTTGCTAAACGAAGATGACAAATGACAATAGACCTTTTACCAGTTGACGTCATCACGCAAAGCTCGCCTGAAACGAGCGTTCTGATTGGACGGCAAAAAGCCCTAACCGGATGCAGGGGCTCGGGAAGGGGCCGAGGAGCTTCGTAATGATAGAGAGTTGTAATTTAGAAGCTTGTTTTCTTAAAATATTGAACAACCACTGGTCAAAATGCCTGAACATTGTGCCGCGGATACTAGAGGAGGTGACTGTGTTCGCTGATGGAAAATGGGGAACTCCTTCAGGCTTTTAGCGAACGTCCAGCAGGGTGAGTAGTTGTCAACAACCTGTATTATCCAAGCGTCAGAAATAAATGTTTTAAATTTCTCACACCAATACTTCTGATATTTAGACTGATTTGGTTATTGTTACAGGTTTAACATCTTCTCTTAGCTTCTATAACTAGCACCATATCTTCATAAGAGCTGTCAGTGTTAGCACAGTAACAAAAACATGACGTTTGAGTCAGTCACACCAGGTTTTAAATTTCTCACGCCAATACTTCTGATATTTAGACTGGTTTGGTTATTGTTACAGGTTTAACATCTTCTGTTAGCTGCTTTAACTAGTGCCATGTCTTCATAAGCATAAGCACAGTATGTAAACAAAGACATGACGTTTGAGTCACACAAATGTTCACAGCGTCCTTATTTCTTATTTGATTTCTGTAAACTATGTCTTAAATACAACCTGAGACAATTGGTGATGTTGTGAAAAATAATAACTATCCCAGGAGATACATTTATTAGCTTTCCTGGGAAAATTTAATTATCTTTGAGAACGTATTTACTTTTGACACACTGTTTATACAGCTTACACTTTATTAGACGTAAAATGTGTGAAAATCCTATATGCATGTGAATTCCATAATGACACACACAATATGGTTATATATTGTGTTTGTGTTTGCAGACAAGGAGGTGGCTGCAACCATGCTGGAAATACTTTCTAAACCAACCTGCACCCAGTTGTACATGGAAGGGACCAGCCCCAAAACGAACTGCACCTGCTACTTGGATGAGCTGCAAGTTTTAAAGTGAGTTTAATCAGTGTTCCTGAAGAAATTTCATATCACGCTTATAACACAAATACCCAGAAAGGTGACTTTCAGTCAAACTTCACCAACAACTGGAATAATACAATATCACTTATTTTGTCTTATTCCAGTCAAAAAACTATTCAACATTTTACAATTGTAGTTTATTTTATTGTGTTAACTATTGTTGTTTTTTAGTGGCACTAGATAATAAATAAATGCAATCACATATGCACGGTTTTAAATGTTTTCTACAATTGTAAGATCTGGAATAGTTCTTGGACATTTTTTAAAAAACACTTCTACAAACAGATTTGCTAATATGTGTTAGATATAAACCACATTTTTCATGTTGGTGTCATTATAGGCATGACATCGGCATCCAGAAGTTTTCCAGGAGAACGCTGAACAGCCTGCATTTTGAACCCACGACATCCTGATGAGCCCATCACTGCTGGCTGGTCTTCACAAGGACATTTTGAGCGTGGAGCCATTGTTGCCTTTTGCAGGTTGTAGTCGTAAACTTTAAAAACCACTAACACTTATCTGTATGTTTCTTTAATTCCTTTATTTTATCTAGAATTTAAAACTTCATGTTTTTTTCTTTTGAGATATGCTCAAAGCCCCTGGATGTGGTTTCTCGATCCAGACCCTCCGGCAGATGAAGTAGCTGACGACCGCGGGCCCTGTCCAGTCTCCACGCATCAGAGAGACCTGCCAGAAGTTCAAAACATCTTTAAATGTCTCACAAGCACACATATTATTTATATAAGTCACAAACAGAAACAACACATACCAGAAGATGTGTTTGTGTTTGTCATTTCACTTGTCAAGGACAGCAGCCTAGGACAGACAGTAACCTGCTAATATTTTTTTTAATGATGCCTTCTCTGACAACTTGGAGACTTTAGACAGTGTAATGTTTGTTTTTTTTTTTTTTATGTGACTAAAACAGCATTTGTATATTAACAGATTAAAAAATGTAACTAAACAAAAGTTCCACTTCACTAAAAGTCAAATTAGAGCACAGTTGCTTTATTTTTAAAGGAATGTTTTCGAAGATGCAGTGCTGTTAGACCTCAAATAATGTTAATAAAACATGTTTGTCTTGTGGAAACTATACTGTATATTTTTCCAACCCAGAAAGAGTTCAAATGATAACAGCTTACAGTGCAGTGATCTGTTCATTTTTATAGAGCTGCACAGTGTTTGATGATATTTTATTCACCTGTTATTTCTTCAGGGGAGTTGAACAGACTAGCTTCTCTTTTTCCACCTCTGACGACATCAAACCCTTTGTCAGCAAGGAGTTGTTGACCAGTTGCTGCTGTAAAACAAAGTATTAATTCATATTTGACAATAAACAAAACAGTCTTGTGTATAGTTAAACTGTATGCTTATACACATTGATGACAGGATTGCTTTTTTTCTGTGACAGCATTTCACCGATGCTTACAGAAACAGTGAAATGGCAGAAATGTTTTCGAAGATGCAGTGCTGTTAGACCTCAAATAATGTTAATAAAACATGTTTGTCTTGTGGAAACTATACTGTATATTTTTTCAACGCAGAAAGACTTCAAATGATAACAGCTAACAGTGCAGTGGTCTGTTAATTTTTACAGGGCTGAATGTTTGACATTTTACTCACCTGTTCTTCAGTGGGGTTGAAGGAAGAATCTCTTTGCATGTCGCAGGTTGAAACTTCAACACAGCCAGTGGACCGAGGTACAGCCAGGTCTCGTAGAACTAGCTAGCTGCTGCTAGCTTAGCAGCTGTCCAGTAGCATGTTGTTCAGCTGCGGGAGGTTGTTCTCTGTTTTGTCTGTTTCCCATACCCAAGATGTAATGTTGGAACGTAATCCACGGAGCTTGGATCATTAATGTCCATGCCAGATAATAAATGCTGATTACACACGTTGCTGCTTTGTGTCGGGGTGAAGTCCTGCCGGCGAAGAGCTCATCTTCCTCCACATCTTCCTTCTTTTAGTCGCTTTACTCGACTTTCCTAGAGGGACTTGGTAAAACGAACAAGTCTCACCTTCTTCTTTTACTCGTTTACGTTGCCTGGAACAATTATAAACACAATAAAAGTCATATTTCCCCAGCGCGACCGTTGCCAGTAATGACAACACTCCAGTTGCGTGCCCGTGCTTCCGGTTGTCTCTCGAAAAATGCGAGTGCGCATGCGCGATGACGTCAACTGGTAAAAGGTCTATTGATCCTCCTACACTCCTAACTAGACAATATTTACATCAACAAAGCCAAAGAAGCCTACATCCTGTCAAAAGCAAAATGGACAGAAGGGGGGTAAAGATGTTCAGCATATTTCTGTAGACTAGACAAAAAGAGACGGTAACAAATAGGGGTGTAACGGTACACTAAAATCACATTTTTGTTCAGTACAGTTTCAAGGAGGGCTTGGTTCGATAAATTTTCAGTACAAAAAGAAGCCAAAATGAAGACTTACAAAATGTTTATTTTGAGAATATGCCAAGTAAACAATACGTTTGTATGAAAATAAATAAAAGCAACTAGGGGTGTAACGAGATCTCGTTGTACGAGATCTCGCGATATTAAACTCCCGCGATATCTCTCGTTGAGAGGTAACGTTGTCTCGCGAGTCGCTAATGCTAGCGCTAGCAGAGCCCCTAGCAAGTCAGCGTCACGGACAGCATGGCTTCGCCGGATGAAGTTGCTATAGAAGACGCCCCAACTACTGATGGAGGGTCCCGGTGCCGCAGACGCCTCTACATTGATGGAGGGTCCCGGCGCTGCCGACGCTGCCCCGAATGTAAAGACACACTTGTGTAAACACCGGTGTGACCGGCGTTGCCAGATAGAGTCCCACCCACCCAAAGCACTCTTTACCCGCAAAAGTCAGAAGGAAAATCGCGGTGAACCGCCCAATCTGGCAACACTGGTGAGTGACGGCTGCAGATTCAGTGCTGATGCGGATATTTATGTTCAATTTTTGGAAAGTCCTGCGTGAATATCTATTTTTTTTAAACAAAGTTGAACGTTCTAAGGTCTAAGGAGATTCAATCAGTAAAATGAAGACATCAGTTGAGTTTGTAATACATGTTAAAACAGAATAAAAGCCTTTTTGCGGCATAAAACCGATCTTTGAAGTTTTCTTGAACTAATATTAAAATCTCGTCTCGTTCTCGCGAACTCTGTAATTTGTCTCGTCTCGAGAGTTTTGTGTATCGTTACACCCCTAAAAGCAACCCATTTGGATGACAATTTAAATAAACAGCACTCTTTACAATAAATAAACTATACTAACAATAATAAAAATATTAATAAATACATTAACAGTCAGAACCAGAACAATAAGCAGCAACTGACTGTTTACAATCTAACTCATCAAGTTTTAAGTTTTTGGCCAAAAAGACCAACTTGTCCACATTTTTTTTCAATTTGCTTTTATAGATGGCCTCCCTTCTCACCCTACAGCCATCCTCTTCACACCATTATGAATTTTTTTTTTAATAGGATAGAAAGAAAGGAAAGAAGGAAAGTAAAACCACAAAATATAATAAACATACACAAAGAGAGCACAATGCAAACACACCCGGCCGCTGTCCACAAACCTGCAAAGAACATGACAGAACACAGCAACAAAACACATAGATAGATAGATGATAGATAGATATAGATTTATTTGTCCCCGTAGGGAAATTAATTTGCAACATTTGTCAGCAGGCATTGACATAAAGGACATACTTATACATACATACATGACATCATCATCCAGCATTACAACAAAGATGTTTCAGCTCAGTATTTCATGATACCTTAGTATTATTTAATGATTTAATTGCTTGTGGTATGAACGAAAATTTTGTTCTGTTTCTTGAGAATAGAAACAGAACAAAATTTTCATTTACATTTACATATGTATAAAAGACAGAATATTCATGGCTTTGCAGTAGTTTTCTATAAATATATATACTGTACCTATATCTACGTATATATATATACATACATATACATGCATATGCAGTCATATACACATCTAGATATTTACATACTATACCTCATATACATCCCTGCATCTATCCGTGTGTAGTTGTGAGCATGCATAAGTGTACAGTATAAGGCTTCACCAATAGAACATTTAATAGCGACCGCGAAGCATCAGAGACCCGACCCCCAAGACCCGAGGCAGACAGAGGGGGGACCAGAGCCCAAGACCCCATGAGGGACCCCGAGCGCGGAGCCCCCAGGGCCACCCAAACAGGACGGACCACTCACCCACCCCCCAGATCAGACCGTAGGGGAGAACCGGAAGAGCCCCACCAGCGACTACACACAATGACCCCCCGGGGCCAACAGCGACATACTCACAGGCCCCCGCCGGAACCCGCCGCACCAACGTAGCCCCAGGCCTAGGCACCAAGGACGCACACCCCTCAGGCCCAGGCCCAACAGGACCAAACGTGCTGCAAACACTTGTCCATATTTTCTAAAGCACAGATCTAGATGCAGTGAATATCTCCAGCGGTGGAGAAAACCGCTTACTAACAGTACTGTATTTTCTGCCGCACATGTCGCACCGCCCTATAAGATGCATCAGTCCAATTATGTCCAATATAGTGGAAAAATCCATAAATATGTTGCACCACCGTATAAGTCGCATCTATTATGCATCACCGCTGATGCGCCACATATGTTACGCATCACCGCTGACAACACGGAAATCTTGGCCGGTGTTTTGCCAAAAATGGATTGGCTGCCAAATGGCCACAGGAGCATGCACGGAAGGACTTCAAAAAGATTAACACTTGTCAAACAAATATTTGTTTGCTGAAAATNAGAATATTCGTATTCTGGGCCTACCGGAGTCTACTGAGAGCGGACGTCCCACAGACTTCTTCTCCAACCTGCTGTGCAACATCTACAGGCATGACACACTTCCTTCTCCACCCGAACTGGACCGGGCCCATCGAACCCTCGCCCCGAAACCCGCCTCGGACCAGCGGCCGCGCCCGGTTATCCTGCAAGTGCACCGAGTCCATGTGAAGGAGCTCCTGATCCGGGAGGCTCGACGCAGAGGAAAACTCGAATACCGAATAGTCGAAACTCGAAACCGGTGCGATTTGTGGAGGATTACACCCCTGAAGTCCTTAACCAGCGCGTGGAATATAAGGAAGTGATGGCTGCGCTGTATTCTCTGGGTTTAAAACCTGCTCTGCTTTTTCCTGCTCGACTCCGCGTGACTTTACCTGATGGACACAGAAAGTGGCTGGTAGGGATGGGAATTGATAAGAAATTATCAATATCAATTCCTTTATCGATGTCATTTATCGATTCAATTCCTTATCAATTCTGTTATCAATTCTCATTTGGGTAATAAAATATAGTAAACCATTTGTGTTCATAAAGAATTTAATGATCTTTCACCAAAACCAAAAATATATGTAGTATTCCTATTTGATGAAGTTTTATTGTTTATTAGGAATTTCCTAATAAACAATAAAACTTAATCAAAACAAACTAGCAATTTTTGTTCAGAAAAATTAACATATCTGCTTTCTCAGGAAGGATACGGGATCTTTCAGGAGAACACCCTCTCAGATGGGGTGGAGGATGCTTGTACACAGATAGCTGACTTTGATAAAAATATTTAAAATGCATTCTTACTGAGGAGTTGTTGCTTCTCTTTGAGGACCACTTTTGCCATGTGAGACCTCTTCATCCACACGACCACCGAACGAATTCTTGCTGCCCAGTTGGAAACTGAACTGCGTTTGTACAGCTTCTCCCTGCTTCCATGAAAGGAGAAGCTAACGTTGGTGTGCTAGCAGCACCACTCGTGCTAACACTACTAGCATCTGACCCAGCCAGACTCCGGCAATCCTCGTCAACTAAATGTTATTACAGGAGAGGGAGATTATTTATAAAATACAGTGGAAGCAGTATAGCTCAAAGGTAACAAGTAAAAGAATTTGACGTTACCTGCTTTAACAACGGAGGTGGACGCTTTCTCTCCACTTCCTTCTCCTCCAAGCAGCGTGTTAAAAACGGTACATTTCTTCAAAATCAGCGCATGCTGAGTGGCCAAATGCTTCTGCATGTTCGACGTATTTCCTCCCTTTATCGTAATGGACACATTGCATGCGTTACAAGTAGCCCTGGTCTCATCTTTTTTCGTGAAATGAAGCCAAACGCTTGAGCGCTTCCTCCGCGACGCCATTTTGAACATAGATATCATATATAGACACCACCACCACTCGTCTCGGGCGCGGCGCATGTCTGTGATGTCAGCGCTTGAATACGTCACCACCATGAGTCTGCAGAACCGGTAAGCTGAATCGTTAAGACATGCATCCTACAATTCCATGGAATTGGACTATTAAGAACTGGTACTCTAACAGAACCGGTTCTTGGTTCCCATCCCTAGTCATGAGCGAACCCAATGTTACATCGGTGCTGCTATCGATTCAGCTATCGATTCAGCTAGCGCCCCAAATGCTAAACAGTACCGAGAGGGAAGCTCTGACAGCTCGTCAGAACCGTACACAGATAATTCGGGCTTCACTGCAATACTGGAGTCCATTGACATGAAGTTGTCTAGCTTGGACGCCAGGCTAGCATTAGTAGAGGTGCTACACAATGAATTTCAAAGTTTGGGGGAGTCGTTGGAGTTCAGTCAACAGCAGGTAGCATCTCTCGCTAAAGAAAATATGGAGTTGAGGGGGACAGTGAAACAAATTACAGATCAGATGACGTAGCTTTCCGGCGATAATAAAAAAAATGAAAGAGTCAATTTTAGATATCCAAGCCAGAAGCATGCGAGTGAATCTAGTCTTTTCTGGAATTCCGGAGTGAACGGAGGAGGATCCGGAGGCCTCGGTTCGGGCCATCATTCAGAACCAGCTGAAGTTGCCAAGTGACGCAGTTAAATCGATCACTTTTCACAGAATCCACCGCCTCGGAGGTAAAAGATCTGAGAGCAACAGGCCACGACCAATCATTGCTAAATTTGAGCATTTCAAACAAAAAGAACAGGTTAAAAGCCGAGGTAGGGAACTGCATGACACAAACTTTAGCATGAACGATCAATTTCCTGCAGAAATTCTGAGTAGAAGGCACATTCTGTTCCCGTTAAGAAAGAAAAATATAAGCGAAAAAAGAAGAGCGAACATCTCTGTGGATAAACTTTACATCAACGGTCAGCTGTTTAGAGATCCAGAAGCAACTCCTTGGCTCTATTAGCCATATCATCAAGGTAAGAACTATTTCGGTTGCTAATATTAATTATTATTATTAAATATAGTATTTATTAATATTACTTACCAGATATATTTAATTTTTTCAGCACAGCTCGGTGGTGGGATACACACAGATCGTGGTGGTACACAAGGTGGGATGGCACTTGATGTGGTAATCTGTTGTTGTTTTTTCTTATCTGAATTATGTTCTCATGTATATCATTTCTCTTTGTTTTCTTGTCTATACTTTTCTAACTTAACAATTATCAGCGCACAAGCACAAGGGTTCACATACATCTTTATATGTCCATACAATTACTTCATAAATGAAAACTTCCCTGATTCATTTTCAAAAACAGCAATTACTCTATTTAAAAATCATATATAATTAATCATTAAGGGATATGTTTTTGTCTGGATCTATTATTTTCTTTTATATTTGTGATAATGAGTGTGGTTTAGGTATATTATCATTAGCACATGTATGGGTACCTTAGGGTTTGTCACATGGAACATTAATGGAGCCGGTAGCCAACGTAAAAAATATAGAAATTTTAACCAGATTAAAAGATTAAAGGCAGATGTTGTATTATTCCAAGAAATTCATAAATTAGCCTTTATAATAATAATAATATTAAGTCAAAGTCAAAGTCAACTTTATTGTCAGATCTGCAATATGTACTGTACAGGACATACACAGGACCGAAATTGCGTTTCTCTCAGTCCCTCGGTGCAACAGTAAACATCTAAACATTGAAACACTGAAACATATAATAATAGACATAAGCATAAAATAGTAAAACTAACACTGTCCTGAGTTTTTGCATAGTGGTATAAGAGTATGAAAATTTACACCAACTCTAAAACTAAAACTAAAACATTAAACATTTAATGAACATAATACTGTCCTGAGTTTTTGCATACTAGTATAAAAAAAGAGTATAAAAAGTATAACTAAAATAAACTAAAGGTTTCTAGCATTGACATTTGCAAAGTGGCAAAGCAGCGTATGAGTTAATGTACACAGTATATGTATGAGGTAGTAGTTGATGTTGTTATAGAGGCAAAAAGTGGCATATGCAGTAAGGCACATTGGGCATCCTAAATAAGACCGGTCAGAGCACACTGAATTAATGAATTCAATTTATAACGCACTTTTCATTAATGAAAATCTCAAAGTGCTACAAGGTGCAACAGAATTAAATGTCAACAAAACAAATAATAAAACAGTTAAAATCAATAACAGTATCAGCTAAGATCAAAAGTAGAATCATGAGGAGGTAGAGTATGCTCGGTTGAAAAGAAAGGTCTTCAAGCCGCTCTTAAAGTCAACCACAGATTGTGGGGCTCTCAGACAGTCAGGAAGAGAGTTCCACAGGCGGGGGGCAGCCACACTGAAAGCCCGGTCTCCCATGGTCTTTAATTTGGTTCTCGGAATGTGAAGGAGATTACTGTTCTGTGACCGCAGCGAACGGGTGGATGAGTATGGAATAAGAATATCCTTCAGATAATCCGGTGAAGTTCCGTGTAAGCACTGATGTGTAATGAGAGCAGTTTTGTACTGAATTCTGTAGGCGACAGGAAGCCAATGAAGGTTATGGAGAATGGGCGTAATATGTTCAAATTTCCGAACTCTCAACAAGATCCTTGCTGCACTGTTTTGAATATATTGAAGTTTCTGAAGGTTTTTGCCAGGGATTCCAATAAACAGGGAGTTGCAGTAGTCGAGCCTGGAGGAGACAAAAGCATGGACGAGCTTCTCGGCATCGGAAAAAGTTAGAGATGGGCGAAGTCTGGAGATGTTTCGAAGATGGAAGAAGCAAGTTTTAAACAGATGTTTAATGTGATTTTCAAATGTAAGATTGGAGTCCATTTTTATTCCAAGATTAGTAACAGAGGTGGAGAGGGTGATGTCTTGTCCAGAAAAGGAAAGTCTTGTTATAGGAGATGTCTGTACCTGGTGAGGGGTGCCAATCAGTATGGCCTCAGTCTTGGAGCAGTTTAATTGAAGAAAGTTCTGATTCATCCATGCCCTAATTGCCTCCAGGCAGGCAGAGAGGGCAGTGAGTGAAGATGGAGATGACAAGTTGGAAGATGAGGATGCTCCAGTCCTGATGTAAAGCTGTGTATCGTCGGCATAACAGTGAAAAGAAATGTTGAACTGATTAATAATTTGACCTAAAGGCAGCATGTAAAGAGAAAACAGCAGGGGCCCCAGAACCGACCCCTGAGGGACACCACAGGAGACACAGACTGTCTGGGACGTGGCGTTGCCAAGACTAACACATTCCAGCCTATTGGAGAGGAAAGATTTGAACCAGTCCAGGACGGTGTCGCAGAGACCGACCTCCACATGAAGACGGTGGAGGAGGATACTATGGTCCACAGTGTCGAAAGCTGCAGTGAGGTCAAGGAGGACAAGGATGGAGGAAGAGCCAGTGTCAGCAGCCAAGAGGACATCATTAGTAACTCTCAGCAATGCAGTCTCTGTACTGTGAGCTGCCCTGAATCCAGACTGGAACTTCTCATACAGGGAGTGTTGTTGTAGGTGATCCTGCAGCTGAGCAGCAACAGCTTTTTCCAGCACTTTAGACAGAAAAGGGAGGTGTGAAATTGGGCGGTAATTAGAAAAAATGTCGGGATCCAAATTAGATTTTTTCAGAAGAGGCCTAATGATGGCGGTTTTTAGAGGCAGTGGAACATGACCAGATTGTAGAGACTGATTTATTATTTGAGTGATAAGTGGGCCTATTGCAGAATGATTGGTTTTTACGAGAGACGAGGGGAAAGGATCCAGGGCGCAGGATGAAGGCTTCATTTTCTTGATGATGGCCTCCACCTCACTCTGAACAACTTCGTCAAAGCTGCCTAGGGTCCCAGAATGCAGACGGGTAGGTGGCACACTGAGAACGGGAAGGTTGTGGAGCTGAGATCTGATAGTGTCAACTTTGGTTCTAAAAGATGAGAGAAACAGGTCGCATTTTTGAGCAGAGTCCTCAAGAGTTTGCTTAATGGGATTAAGCAGACGAGTGATTGTGGAGAAGAGCTGTTTAGAGTTTCCAGGGCAGGTGTTGATGATGTTAGAATAATATTTGGAGCGTGCTTCTCTAAGAGAATAGGCGTACGCTTTCTGATGTTCTTTATATGCCTGCTTATGCACAGAGAGACCAGATGATTTTACACGTCTCTCAATAGCACGGCCAGTTGCCTTCATCTTGCGCAGCTCATCAGTGTACCAAGGGGCTGAACGCGAGAAAGACACCAGTCTTGTCTTCAAGGGGGCGTGTAGGTCCAGGAGCTCCCGAAGAGATTGGTTGTAGTAATCCACAGAGTCATCTGCAGAAGGATGATTGACAGCGGTCAGGGTGTGAAGATCAGCAGACAGAACATCAAGGGAAATGTTTTTAAGGTCACGGAACTGGATGGGTCGTTTTGGGTTTGAAGCAGGCGAAGATGAAGGCACTTCCAGGGAGATGACCCTGTGGTCTGAGACACCCAGGTCATATACAGATAAGTTATTGATGAGTACAGTGTCTGTAATCACCAAATCCAGAGTATGCCCCCTGCTGTGCGTAGGGGCGTCAACATGTTGAGTGAGATTAAGAGAGTCCAGAAGAGACTTAAAATCTGTTGCCAGAGGTGAAGAAGAATTGTCCACGTGGATATTTAAGTCGCCAAGAAAAATAGTCTTCACAGGGGAGGTGCAGAAAAAAGTGAGGAGGTCATGCATCTCTGAGTTAAATGAAACATGCGGTTTGGGAGGTCTATAAATTAATATAACATTCATCAGGAGTGGGGCTTTGAAGCTGAAAGCCAGACATTCAAAAGAAGAAAAGTCCTGAGAAGACAGATGAGACAATTTTAAATTATTGCGATAAATTACTGCCAGACCACCACCGCGGCCAGTGCTGCGGGCTCTCTGCAGATAACTGTATCCAGAGGGACACGCCTCATTCAGAGAACTGAACACATCTGGTTGGTGCCACGTCTCTGTAAGACACATGAGGTCCAAGTTCTTCTCCAGAATGTGATCATGAATTAAACATGACTTGTTGGAAAGAGACTGCACATTGAAAAGTTCTAATTTAATACCAGTTGGAATAGGAGTTTTTTTTAACCGGTTTAAGCAGACTGAAGTCCACTCCACGTTTTCCTTGCCACTTCGTGCGCAGAGGACTACAAAGGCCTACAGACGCAGCGTTCTGATGACGACACCGAGGTGTAACACGTCTTTCAGCCCAGACAGTACTAATCTGTGGATGAGCTAAAATCTTCCGAGTTTCCTAATGTATTCTCGGTTATAATTCAACACAAAGAGGTGTAGCAATTTTAATACAAGCCCAAAACCAGAAAAGTTGGCACGTTGTGGAAATCGCAAATAAAAACAGAATACAATGACTTGCAAATCTTTTTCAACCTATATTCAATTGAACACACTGCAAAGACCACATACTTAACGTTCGAACTGGTAAACTTTGTTATTTTTTGCAATTATTAGCTCATTTGGAATTTGATGCCTGCAACATGTTTCAAAAAAGCTGGCACAAGTGACAAAGAAGACAGAGAAATTTGAGGAATGCTCATCAAACACTTATTTGGAATATCCCACAGGTGAACATGCAAATTGGGAACAGGTGG
>JBBPBX010030097.1:13427-35423 GCA_038048925.1 Garcialebias charrua
AGGGGGCATACTCTGGATTTGGTGATTACAGACACTGTACTCATCAATAATTTATCTGTATATGACCTGGGTGTCTCAGACCACAGGGTCATCTCCCTGGAAGTGCCTTCATCTTCGCCTGCTTCAAACCCAAAACGACCCATCCAGTTCCGCGACCTTAAAAACATTTCCCTTGATGTTCTGTCTGCAGATCTTCACACCCTGACCGCTGTCAATCATCCTTCTGCAGATGACTCTGTGGATTACTACAACCAATCTCTTCGGGAGCTCCTGGACCTACACGCCCCCTTGAAGACAAGACTGGTGTCTTTCTCGCGTTCAGCCCCTTGGTACACTGATGAGCTGCGCAAGATGAAGGCAACTGGCCGTGCTATTGAGAGACGTGTAAAATCATCTGGTCTCTCTGTGCATAAGCAGGCATATAAAGAACATCAGAAAGCGTACGCCTACTCTCTTAGAGAAGCACGCTCCAAATATTATTCTAACATCATCAACACCTGCCCTGGAAACTCTAAACAGCTCTTCTCCACAATCACTCGTCTGCTTAATCCCATTAAGCAAACTCTTGAGGACTCTGCTCAAAAATGCGACCTGTTTCTCTCATCTTTTAGAACCAAAGTTGACACTATCAGATCTCAGCTCCACAACCTTCCCGTTCTCAGTGTGCCACCTACCCGTCTGCATTCTGGGACCCTAGGCAGCTTTGACGAAGTTGTTCAGAGTGAGGTGGAGGCCATCATCAAGAAAATGAAGCCTTCATCCTGCGCCCTGGATCCTTTCCCCTCGTCTCTCGTAAAAACCAATCATTCTGCAATAGGCCCACTTATCACTCAAATAATAAATCAGTCTCTACAATCTGGTCATGTTCCACTGCCTCTAAAAACCGCCATCATTAGGCCTCTTCTGAAAAAATCTAATTTGGATCCCGACATTTTTTCTAATTACCGCCCAATTTCACACCTCCCTTTTCTGTCTAAAGTGCTGGAAAAAGCAGTTGCTGCTCAGCTGCAGGATCACCTACAACTAGGGCTGCAACTAACAATTATATCAATAATCGATTAATCGGACGATTATTTTTTCGATTCATCGATGAATCGGCAAAAAAAAAAGAAAGAAAAGGAAACAAGTTTTAATTATCACCTCTTTGTTCCAAAATTTGACTGACATATCAAATCGCACAAAAAACAGGTTGCTACTTGACTATTCTGTTAGTAAAATATTGAATAATTAAAAAATAAAGTTAGTCAGCTTCAATAAAAAATAAATGTACACAAACATATATACAAATGTATTATTTATACCTGCACAAAATGTAGCTACTTTGTAAAATGTGTCCTTGAGGGACGAGTGTAACCTGGATTAAAGGTGTGGATTGTTTTAACCTGGATGGGGCAGCTGTGGCTGAGTTGTTAGAGCAGTCGTCCTCCAATGCAAGAGTTGAGGGTTGGAATCCACCAGCAGTCACATGCCTAAGTGTCCATGGGCAAGACACTGAACCCCATGTTTGTGCCCCATTGGTGTATGAATGTGAGCTAAAGCTCTGATTAGTCTCTTTAGAATGATTTGTTCTTTGTAATCTAGTAGAGTGCTGTATGAATGGGTAAATGAGGACATGTAGTGCTTTACACTACTATAAACAATGTAAAGCACTTTGAGTATCAATTAGATAGAAAGGTGCTATATAAGTACAGTACAGTCCATTTACCATTACAAGTGTGGATCATTGTAACCTGGGTTAAAAGTGTATCATGGCAGTGAAGTCTTCGTCTTCAACCATTGACAGAGGCCTCATGTCAGTGACGTTCATGTAAGGATCTTTCAGTCTCTGCTGCTTGCTGTGGTGTGCATGATGTCTGTCCATCATGAAGGCTGCCTGTCACTGTTGTTTTCTGGAATGAGAGAGAGTTTATATGTATTATATCATAATTTACAGTAACTCAAGAAATGCCTTGTTTCACTTGGTTAAACACACAAGCACACCACAACACACACACACACACACACACACACACACACACACACACACACACAAATATAAAATACTAATTACACACACTTGAGTAGATGAATAAATTACTGTAATTCCTGTTTAAATGCAATTCATCCTTCCATACAATGCAGTGACTTCAGACTTTGCCAGCAAATTAAAAGTTGAAGCTAAATCATTAAATTATCACCATCTTTGTGTTAGATTTATTTATAAAACACATTTAAACACTGCTTGTGTCGTTACATTAAAAATAAAAACACACACATTCTCTGTCACAGCTAATGGTACATCCAGACCGAACGCGATTTCAACGGCAAAAAAGCTCAACACGCACGCAAGTGGACGCACTTTGTGTCCAGACCAAAAAGCCAGAAGCGAAACTACCCAGAAAACTGCTGCGCAGGGTTGCCAGATAAAAATTAATTAATCATCTAGTACTGTTGCTTATTTTTTATTTTTTTTAACCCAAACTGTCATATTTGCTGCGTGAGGGTCTGATAAGATTAATAATGTGTTGAGTTTAGTGAACATTTGCACTGAAAAGGGGTAAAAATAAATAAATAAATAAATAAAATTCATGTTTATCTGGCAACCCTGCTGCTGCGGGGGTGTGGGGGAGGAGCTTACCGGTGTACCGAGTCGTCACTGCACTCCGCGAGGTGAGGAGCTCTTTATTTCTGTCTCTGTGGAGCAGACTTGACTGGTTGTGAAGGAATTGTCGCGAACACACAGCTACAATGAGTTTCTCTTCCATATTCCATGACTCCGCGGGTTTTTTCTGTGTTCCACAAACAATACGTCACATGCGCAATGGTTTCCGCGTCACTGGTTTCCGCGTCACATAGGGACTCTCCCCCTGACCCCCTCTCTTCTCCCCCGACTCTCCCTGATTGGTTGACACACCAACCAATCGGGTAGAGTTTGAGCGGCGTTTGAAAGTTGAACGGCGAAATCTTCAGCATGTTGGAGGCGTGCTTTGGAGGCTGACGCGGGTTCACGTGCACGGAAATCGCTCTCCAGCACGCTCAACACGCACGTGACGTGACGCAAGACGCCAGGAGGCTGCTGGAGGTGCGTCCACCATAGACTTTGCATGTAAACTGGACGTTCCTGCAGTAGAAAACGCATTCGGTCTGGATTCACCATAAGAAACAAGCAGCTTCAGCTGCCAGAGACACTGGCATCACGTTTTCTCTCTTTGAAACAGAACAAACCTGCTGATCTTCCTTCATTCACACGGTGGTGAAGCCCGTCATGTTTACATTTCATCTGCGTGGTTATCTCGTGTCGCGTCGTCACTTTTCAAAGCTTTTTCATCTTTATGAAGCGTCGAACTCCCACACGTTGTAGGACTTATTTACAGTTTTCTCTGCATCGCGTCGGTCATTGTAAAATAGACTTTGAAAACAGTCTCTGCTCTGTTTCCTCCTCCCTCCTCGCTCTGTTCAGAAGCGCCACACACGCGCAGGCGCAGCACGCTGACGCTGCAGAGTTTTTTTTTTTTTTCAAACTTTATTCAGTCAGGCTCAGCCAGCTTTGACAAAAGCTTTACCGGTGAACAAAACAGCTCCGCGGCGCCGTGAAAGATGCATAATCGCGCGACACAACGAATCGATGATGAAATTCGTTGCCAACACTTTTAAAAATCGATTTTTATCGATTTTATCGATTCGTTGTTGCACCCCTACCTACAACAACACTCCCTGTATGAGAAGTTCCAGTCTGGATTCAGGACAGCTCACAGTACAGAGACTGCATTGCTAAGAGTTACTAATGATGTCCTCTTGGCTGCTGACACTGGCTCTTCTTCCATCCTTGTCCTCCTTGACCTCACTGCAGCTTTCGACACTGTGAACCATAGTATCCTCCTCTACTGTCTTCATGTGGAGGTCGGTCTCTGCGACATCGTCCTGGACTGGTTCAAATCTTTCCTCACCAATAGGCTGGAATGTGTCAGTCTTGGCAACGCCACGTCCCAGACAGTCTGTGTCTCCTGTGGTGTCCCTCAGGGGTCGGTTCTGGGGCCCCTGCTGTTTTCTCTTTACATGCTGCCTTTAGGTCAAATTATTAATCAGTTCAACATTTCTTTTCACTGTTATGCCGACGATACACAGCTTTACATCAGGACTGGAGCATCCTCATCTTCCAACTTGTCATCTCCATCTTCACTCACTGCCCTCTCTGCCTGCCTGGAGGCAATTAGGGCATGGATGAATCAGAACTTTCTTCAATTAAACTGCTCCAAGACTGAGGCCATACTGATTGGCACCCCTCACCAGGTACAGACATCTCCTATAACAAGACTTTCCTTTTCTGGACAAGACATCACCCTCTCCACCTCTGTTACTAATCTTGGAATAAAAATGGACTCCAATCTTACATTTGAAAATCACATTAAGCATCTGTTTAAAACTTGCTTCTTCCATCTTCGAAACATCTCCAGACTTCGCCCATCTCTAACTTTTTCCGATGCTGAGAAGCTCGTCCATGCTTTTGTCTCCTCCAGGCTCGACTACTGCAACTCCCTGTTTATTGGAATCCCTGGCAAAAACCTTCAGAAACTTCAATATATTCAAAACAGTGCAGCAAGGATCTTGTTGAGAGTTCGGAAATTTGAACATATTACGCCCATTCTCCATAACCTTCATTGGCTTCCTGTCGCCTACAGAATTCAGTACAAAACTGCTCTCATTACACATCAGTGCTTACACGGAACTTCACCGGATTATCTGAAGGATATTCTTATTCCATACTCATCCACCCGTTCGCTGCGGTCACAGAACAGTAATCTCCTTCACATTCCGAGAACCAAATTAAAGACCATGGGAGACCGGGCTTTCAGTGTGGCTGCCCCCCGCCTGTGGAACTCTCTTCCTGACTGTCTGAGAGCCCCACAATCTGTGGTTGACTTTAAGAGCGGCTTGAAGACCTTTCTTTTCAACCGAGCATACTCTACCTCCTCATGATTCTACTTTTGATCTTAGCTGATACTGTTATTGATTTTAACTGTTTTATTATTTGTTTTGTTGACATTTAATTCTGTTGCACCTTGTAGCACTTTGAGATTTTCATTAATGAAAAGTGCGTTATAAATTGAATTCATCATTATTATTATTATTATTATTAGTGACTCATTAGACTGAACCAGATCCATAAAGTGAACCAGGTTACTTTAGTGACTCATTAGACTGAACCAGATCCATAAAGTGAACCAGGTTACTTTAGTGACTCATTAGACTGAACCAGATCCATAAAGTGAACCGGGTTACTTTAGTGACTCATTAGACTGAACCAGATCTATAAAGTGAACCGAGTTACTTTAGTGACTCATTAGACTGAACCAGATCCATAAAGTGAACCGAGTTACTTAAGTGACTCATTAGACTGAACCAGATCCATAAAGTGAACCGGGTTACTTAAGTGACTCATTAGATTGACCCTGATCCATAAAGTGAACCAGGTTACTTTAGTGATTCATTAGACTGACTCAGATCCATAAAGTGAACGGAGTTACTTTAGTGACTCATTAGACTGACCCTGATCCATAAAGTGAACCGTGACTCATTAGACTGACCCTGATCCATAAAGTGAACCAGGTTACTTTAGTGACTCATTAGACTGACCCTGATCCATAAAGTGAACCGAGTTACTTTAGTGACTCATTAGACTGACCCTGATCCATAAAGTGAACCGGGTTACTTTAGTGATTCATTAGACTGACTCAGATCCATAAAGTGAACCGGGTTACTTTAGTGACTCATTAGACTGACTCAGATCCATAAAGTGAACCGGGTTACTTTAGTGATTCATTAGACTGACTCAGATCCATAAAGTGAACCGAGTTACTTTAGTGACTCATTAGACTGACTCAGATCCATAAAGTGAACCGGGTTACTTTAGTGATTCATTAGACTGACTCAGATCCATAAAGTGAACCGAGTTACTTTAGTGACTCATTAGACTGACTCAGATCCATAAAGTGAACCAGGTTACTTTAGTGATTCATTAGACTGACTCAGATCCATAAAGTGAACCGAGTTACGTGACTCATTAGACTGACCCTGATCCATAAAGTGAACCAGGTTACTTTAGTGACTCATTAGACTGACTCAGATCCATAGACAGACCACAGTCCGTGAAGATCCACAACTTCTCCTCCTCCACCATAACCCTCAGCACTGGCTCTCCTCAGGGATGTGTGCTGAGCCCCCTTCTGTTCACTCTGCTCACATATGATTGTACAGCCACACTTCCAGGCTGTCATATTGTTAAGTTTGCAGATGATACAGCGGTGGTGGGATGCATCACAAACAATGATGAGTCCAGCTACAGACAGGAGGTGGAACATCTGGAGAGCTGGTGCAAAGAGAACAATCTTCACATGAATGTGAAGAAGACAAAGGAGATGATTGTGGACTTCAGAAGGAACAAACACACCCATGCCCCACTGATAATAGGTGGGTCTGCAGTGGAAGTGGTCTCCAGCTACAAATACCTGGGTGTACACTTGAATGATAACCTCAGCTGGAGCAACAACACCACCAGCCTGATCAAGAAAGGTCATCAGAGACTCTACTTCCTCAGACGGCTGAGACGAGCCGGCCTGAGCAGCCCAGTTCTCACCTCGTTCTACAGGTGTGCAGTGGAGAGCATCCTGTGCTCCAGCATCAACGTGTGGCATGGAGGCTGCACAGTTGAAGAAAGAAAAGCTCTGCAGAGAGTGGTGAAGGCTGCACAGAAGTCTGTTGGAGTCAGTCTCCCCACCATCACAGACATTTACACCTCTAGATGCAGGAAAAGAGCCACCTGTATCATGAAAGACCTCACTCATCCAGCACACTCACTCTTTGCCCCACTCCCCTCAGGACGGAGGTTGAGGAGCATCAAGTGTAGAACCACTAGACTGAGGAACAGCTTCTACCCTGAGGCTGTTAGACTCATGAATAAATAAAAATAAAATTAAAATAAACACTGCAAAATATCACATCATGGTGATGCTGATATGTTTTCTTGTTGCTGTGTTCATCTGTGTTCATCTGTGACCATCTGCTCATACAAACTCATGTTCGTGCTGCTGTTTATTCCCACTATATTAGGCTTAGTGTATTACTAGTTGATGTTTTTCTTAGTTAGTTCTAGATGTTATTACTGTTTTTCTCTTTCATTTGTTGTTGGATGTAACTGGGACCTCGTGTACATAATCTCGTTTTCATCTCATGTACCACATGCGGTGCAAATGACAATAAAGACTCTCTGACTCTGACTCTGACTCTGACTCTGACTCTGATAAATTGAACCGGGTTACTTTAGTGATTCATTAGACTGACCCTGATCCATAAAGTGAACCGGGTTACTTTAGTGACTCATTAGACTGACTCAGATCCATAAATTGAACCGGGTTACTTTAGTGATTCATTAGACTGACTCAGATCCATAAAGTGAACCGAGTTACTTTAGTGATTCATTAGACTGACCCAGATCCATAAAGTGAACCAGGTTACTTTAGTGACTCATTAGACTGACCCTGATCCATAAAGTGAACCAGGTTACTTTAGTGACTCATTAGACTGACCCTGATCCATAAAGTGAACCAGGTTACTTTAGTGACTCATTAGACTGACTCAGATCCATAAAGTGAACCGGGTTACTTTAGTGACTCATTAGACTGACCCTGATCCATAAAGTGAACCAGGTTACTTTAGTGACTCATTAGACTGACTCAGATCCATAAAGTGAACCAGGTTACTTTAGTGACTCATTAGACTGACCCTGATCCATAAAGTGAACCAGGTTACTTTAGTGACTCATTAGACTGACTCAGATCCATAAAGTGAACCAGGTTACTTTAGTGACTCATTAGACTGACTCAGATCCATAAAGTGAACCGGGTTACTTTAGTGACTCATTAGACTGACCCTGATCCATAAAGTGAACCGGGTTACTTTAGTGACTCATTAGACTGACCCTGATCCATAAAGTGAACCAGGTTACTTTAGTGACTCATTAGACTGACCCTGATCCATAAAGTGAACCGGGTTACTTTAGTGACTCATTAGACTGACCCTGATCCATAAAGTGAACCGGTTACTTTAGTGATTCATTAGACTGACTCAGATCCATAAAGTGAACCAGGTTACTTTAGTGACTCATTAGACTGACTCAGATCCATAAAGTGAACCGGGTTACTTTAGTGATTCATTAGACTGACTCAGATCCATAAAGTGAACCGAGTTACTTTAGTGACTCATTAGACTGACTCAGATCCATAAAGTGAACCAGGTTACTTTAGTGATTCATTAGACTGACTCAGATCCATAAAGTGAACCGAGTTACTTTAGTGACTCATTAGACTGACCCAGATCCATAAAGTGAACCAGGTTACTTTAGTGACTCATTAGACTGACTCAGATCCATAAAGTGAACCGGGTTACTTTAGTGATTCATTAGACTGACCCAGATCCATAAAGTGAACCGGGTTACTTTAGTGACTCATTAGACTGACTCAGATCCATAAAGTGAACCGGGTTACTTTAGTGATTCATTAGACTGACTCAGATCCATAAAGTGAACCGAGTTACTTTAGTGACTCATTAGACTGACTCAGATCCATAAAGTGAACCGAGTTACTTTAGTGATTCATTAGACTGACTCAGATCCATAAAGTGAACCGAGTTACTTTAGTGACTCATTAGACTGACCCAGATCCATAAAGTGAACCAGGTTACTTTAGTGACTCATTAGACTGACTCAGATCCATAAAGTGAACCGGTTACTTTAGTGATTCATTAGACTGACCCTGATCCATAAAGTGAACCGGGTTACTTTAGTGACTCATTAGACTGACTCAGATCCATAAAGTGAACCGGGTTACTTTAGTGATTCATTAGACTGACTCAGATCCATAAAGTGAACCGAGTTACTTTAGTGATTCATTAGACTGATCCATAAAGTGAACCAGGTTACTTTAGTGACTCATTAGACTGACCCTGATCCATAAAGTGAACCAGGTTACTTTAGTGACTCATTAGACTGACCCTGATCCATAAAGTTAACCAGGTTACTTTAGTGACTCATTAGACTGACCCTGATCCATAAAGTGAACCAGGTTACTTTAGTGACTCATTAGACTGACCCTGATCTAGGGCTGGGCGATATGGTCCAAAATTAATATCTCGATATTTTTATGATATATCGCGATATACGATATATATCTCGATATAATTTTCTTTCCATAAAATAATAACAAAAATATATTTCTGAGTCAAAGCTTTGTCCCAGCTGTCACAAAGGCACATTTATTAACAAACAGCTGTAACTCTACAATATAAATGTCTAAAAATAAACTATTTACTTACATTAATTTATTTTCAGACATTTATTTACATATGTTAAATAATAATCTTCTTCAGCTGAGGCAGCTGTTTCTGAGAGGCTAGAGCAGTCTCTTCTAATGGGAGAGTTGGGGGTTTGATTCCACCAGCAGTCACATGCTGAAGTGTTACTGTGCAAGACATTGAACTCCTCATTGCCTCTGATGTGTGTCCCATCAGTGTATGAATGTGATAAAGTACTGACTAATCATTGTACAGATCTAGTAGAGGCTGTATGAATGTGTAAATGAGGACACAGATTGTGTTGTAAAGAGCGTGGAGTGTCTTGATAAGATAGAAAGGTGCTTTCACGTTAGTCAGCATTTGTGAACTATGAGGAGCACAGCAGCTGTCTGAGCGTGTGTGAAGCTCCCAGCTAGACGACAGACCCGTCTTCTTATTTGAAATAGTTCAGAGCTCATTTATTCGTGCTGTGTGCCTTTTAGAGGAACACAGACAGGAAGCGCGACATTAATAAATCAGCAGTTTATCATAGGACACGGTCAGTCAGCTGTGGAAGAAGACGGCTGAAGCGTTAGCCATGTGTGTGTGTGTGTATATATACACACACACACATATATATACAAGCCCAAAACCAGAAAAGTTGGCACGTTGTGCAAATCGCAAATAAAAACAGAATACAATGACTTGCAAATCTTTTTCAACCCATATTCAACTGAATAGAATGCAAAGACAATATATTTAATGTTCGAACGGAGAAACTTTATTTTGTTTTGCAAATAACCATTAACTTAGAATTCAATGGCAGCAACACATTGCAAAAAAGTTGGCACAGGGACATATTTACCACTGTGTTACATCGCCTTTCCTTTTAACAACACTCAGTAAACGTTTGGGAACTGAGGAGACCAATTTTTGAAGCTTTTCAGGTGGAATTCTTCCCCATTCTTGCTTGATGTACAGCTTAAGTTGTTCAACAGTCCGGGGTCTCCGTTGTCGTATTTTACGTTTCATAATGCGCCACACATTTTCAATGGGGGACAGGTCTGGACTGCAGGCAGGCCAGGGGAGGACCCGCACTCTTTTGCTACGAAGCCACGCTGTTGTAACACGTGCAGAATGTGGCTTGGCATTGTCTTGCTGAAATAAGCTGGGGCGTCCATGAAAAAGACGTCGCTTGGATGGCAGCATATGTTGCTCCAAAACCTGTATGTACCTTTCAGCATTAATGGTGCCTTCACAGATGTGTAAGTTACCCATGCCTTGGGCACTAATGCACCCCCATACCATCACAGATGCTGGCTTTTGAACTTTGCGCCTATAACAGTCCTGATGGTTCTTTTCCTCTTTGGTCCGTAAGACACGACGTCCACAGTTTCCAAAGACAATTTGAAATGTGGACTCATCAGACCACAGAACACTTTTCCACTTTGCATCAGTCCATCTCAGATGAGCTCGGGCCCAGCAAAGCCGGCGGCGTTTCTGGATCTTGTTGATGAATGGCTTTTGCTTTGCATAGTAGAGCTTTAACTTGCACTTACAGATGTAGCGACGAACTGTAGTTACTGACAGTGGTTTTCTGAAGTATTCCTGAGCCCATGTGGTGATATCTTTTACACACTGATGTCGGTTTTTGATGCAGTACCGCCTGAGGGATCGAAGGTCACGGGCATTCAATGTTGGTTTTCGGCCTTGCCCCTTACGTGTAGTGATTTCTCCAGATTCTCTGAACCTTTTGATGATATTACGGACCGTAGATGGTGAAATTCCTAAATTCCTTGCAATAGCTCGTTGAGAAAAGTTGTTCTTGAACTGTTCGACAATTTGCCCACGCATTTGTTCACAGAGTGGTGACCCTCGCCCCATCCTTCTATGTGGATGACTGAGCATGTCAAGGAAGCTGCTTTTATACCCAATCATGGCACCCACCTGTTCCCAATTTGCATGTTCACCTGTGGGATATTCCAAATAAGTGTTTGATGAGCATTCCTCAAATTTCTCTGTCTTCTTTGTCACTTGTGCCAGCTTTTTTGAAACATGTTGCAGGCATCAAATTCCAAATGAGCTAATAATTGCAAAAAATAACAAAGTTTACCAGTTCGAACGTTAAGTATGTGGTCTTTGCAGTGTGTTCAATTGAATATAGGTTGAAAAAGATTTGCAAGTCATTGTATTCTGTTTTTATTTGCGATTTCCACAACGTGCCAACTTTTCTGGTTTTGGGCTTGTATATATATATATATATATATATATATATATATATATATATATATATATATATATATATATATATACAGGTAGTCCCCGACTTACGAGCGCTCTTACTTACGAGGTCCCGGACTTACGAGCATGCATCTCATTAAAAAAAAAATATATAATATACAGTATTTTCTGGTGTATAGGTCGCACCTGTGTATAGGTCGCACCATCCAATTATTGCCAAAGAATTGGAAAAATCCCTAGATAGGTTGCACTGGTGTATAGGTCGCACCTACGTTTAGCTCTGCTCTAAATGTCTGCCACAGGAGCGCACAGCAAGGCTTTTAAGAAGATTAACACTTAAAAACAATTGTTTGTTTGATAAAAATTATAGCAAATATGTGTCTGAGCTGAACTTTTCCTTAATAAATGAACGTAATTGTGAAATGAGCTGGATTTAAAAATTTGTTTCGCCGAAAGTGATAACAAGCCATATATAGGTCGCACCTGTGTATAGGTCGCAGGCCTTGAAAAAACCATAAAAAGGTGCGACCTATACACCGGAAAATACGGGAGTTTCAGATGATAAATGGTCAATATCTCCATCATCCACAGCTCGAGGACACGGTCAAAGCCTGGGTCCTCGGGAGCATTGTTCCTGCAGATATTTTCTCCCCATCCCTCACCACGCACCTCCGCCCTCTTCATCTTAAATTAATACATGTAGGGAATTTGAGTCTCGGGTGTGCTACAACGGTTTTTACATCTCTGTTGTTCAGAACCACCTGGGATTCAATTTTATATACACTTTAAACATTCATTCATAAACATCCTCATAAAAGTCACATATAGGGAATGAATGAGCACTATGGTTATGGGTGGCGGGATGACATCACTCTCGCCCCCATGCCTATGCTCACAACATTATGCATTTAGACAATAAGGGCTGGGTTAGAGTTGGAGTGGAGGGGAAACTGGTACAATGCCAGCCTTTGCTCCTTCTCTTTCCTTTTTAAGTACAGTACACTTTAGAACAACACTCACCAACAGTACATTTGGGGACGGGGGTGTGTGTGTCGGGGTCTTGATTTGTTAATTTCAATTTTATTTATTTGTGTATTTATTTATGTATATGTATGTATGCATATATATATATATATATATATATATATATGTGTGTTGTATGTTATATATATATCCATCCATCCATCCATTTTCTTCCGCTTATCCGGGGTCGGGTCGCGGGGGTAGCAGCCTAAGTAGGGAGGCCCAGACTTCCCTCTCCCCAGCCACTTGGAGCAGCTCCTCTGGGGGAATCCCAAGGCGTTCCCAGGCCAGCCGAGAAACATAGTCCCTCCAGCGTGTCCTGGGTCTTCCTCTGGGTCTCCTCCCGGTGGGACATGCCCGGAACACCTCACCAGGGAGGCGTCCAGGAGGCATCCTAACCAGATGCCCGAGCCACCTCAACTGGCTCCTCTCGATGTGGAGAAGCAGCGGCTCTACTCCGAGTCCCTCCCGGATGACTGAGCTTCTCACCCTATCTCTAAGGGAGAGTCCAGACACCCTGCGGAGAAAACTCATTTCAGCCGCTTGTATCCGAGATCTCGTTCTTTCGGTCATAACCCAAAGCTCATGACCATAGATGAGGGTGGGAACGTAGATCGATCGGTAAATTGAGAGCTTTGCCTTTTGACTCAGCTCTCTCTTCACCACGACAGACCGGTACAGCGCCCGCTTCACTGCGGACGCTGCACCTATCCGCCTATCGATCTCACGCTCCAGTTTTCCCTCATTCGTGAACAAGACCCCGAGATACTTAAACTCCTCCACTTGGGGAAGGACCTCCTCCCCGACCTGGAGAAGGCATGCTACCCTTTTCCGGCTCAAGACCATGGCCTCGGATTTGGAGGAACTGATCCTTATCCCGGCCGCATCACATTCAGCTGCAAACCGCTCCAGCGAAAGCTGTAGATCACAAACTCCCTGGGCTGCCACCTTACCATGGTGGAGGGGTTTGAGTGTCCCAATGATCCTAGGAGCTATGCTGTCAGGGGCTTCATGCCCCTAGTACGGTCACCCAAGGCAGACAGGTTCTAGGTGAGGGACCAGACAAAGCGCAGCCCAAAGACCCCTTATGATGAATTCAATTAATGGAAACAATGTTCCCTCGCCCGGACGCGGGTCACCGGGGCCCCACTCTGGAGCCAGGCCCAGAGGAGGGGCACGTTGGCGAGCGCCTGGTGGCCGGGCTTTTACCCATGGAGCTCGGCCGGGCACAGCCCGAAGAGGAGACGTGGGTCCCCCTTCCCATGGGCTCACCACCTGTGAGAGGGGCCAAAGGGGTCGGGTGCATTGTGGAATGGGAGGTGGCCGAGGGCGGGGACCCTGGCGGTCTGATCCTCGGCTACAGAAGCTGGCCATTGGGACATATATATGTGTATGTATATGTATATATATATATATATATATATTATTTATTTTACTCTTACCCCCCTGGTTGCCTGGCGGACATTCTGGGGGTGGGCCGTCAGGGGTTGTCCTGGGATGTGAGGGGGTTCGGGGCCTGGGGGTTTGCCGTCAGGGGGGGCTGGCGGTGCGCTCCCTCTGGGGCTGCTTGGACTCGGGTGTCCTGTTCTGTCGGCAGGGCGCGGGTTGGGCCGGATCTTGGATATCTGATACTCTACACACCAGAATGAATGGGCCTACCTCCTAGGTTTGGATGTGGGCTGCCCCATGTAGGGGGCAGGTACATGTCTTGGACATAGGGGGTATAGAGTGTGCATCGGGATTATGAATGGAACGTGTCATTATTGTTTGTCTTTCTGTGAGCTATGGTGAGGATGAGGGTGGGTCTGAATGAGTGTGTCTGTGTATGAATGTTTAAGTGTCAGGTTGGGACTTGGACTGCCCCCTCTCTGATACATCTGAGGCTACTTAGTGTCGCGCTCCTGCCACGTGGCCCCCTGGTGGGTGTTCCTTTTCCTGCGGGCATGCTTGGGGCCCTCACTATCTGGTGTTGGGCGCTTGGGCGTTTGTCGGCTTGGTGGCTGCCTGGTGGGGCTCGTGTCCTCTGGTCCTGTCGGGTCTGGGCCTGAGGGGTGGGCGTCCCCGGTGCCCGAGCCTCGGTGACCGGCCCTGGGGCTACGTCGGTGCAGCGGGCTCCGGCAGGGGCCTGTGGATTTGTCGCGGTTGACCCCGGGGGTAATTATGTGTGGTCGCTGGTGGGGTTCGTCCGGTTCTTCCCCTTGGTCGGATCTGGGGAGTGGGTGAGTGGTTCGTCCTGTTCGGGTGGCCCTGGGGACTCTGGGCTCGGGGTCCTTCCTGGCATCTTGGGCTTTGATCGCTCCTTCGTCTGCCTCGGGCTTTGGGGGGACGGATCTCTGATGCTTCACAGTCGCTACTAAATGTTCTATTGGAGGAACCTTATTCACTTATGCATGCCCACAACCACACACAAATGGATGCAGGGATGTATATGTAGATATATGCAGATATGTAGATGGGTATATGAATGAATATAAATGTATATGTATGTATATTGTATACATACTTGTAGGTATGGGTATGTGTATTTATAGAAATCTACTGCAAGGTCATGAATATTAGTCTTTATGCATGTACTGTATGTTTCGTTGCTGTGTTCTGTCATGTGCTTTGTAGGATTGCGGACGGAGGTTGGATGTGTTTGCCTTGTGCTCTTTTTGTGGATAATTGTTGTTTTGTTGTCTTAATGTCTCTTCTTTCTCTGTAAAAATAAAATAAAAAATAAAAATTAAAAAATTAAATTAAATTAAATTAAAATAAAAAAATATATACATATTGGAGTGAGAGGATGGCTATAAGGTGTGAAGGGAGGCCATCTATAAATGGAAAAACGAAAAAAAAAAAAAAAGACCTGTCACCTTAATAAAACCACACAAGAGAAACAAGAAATGAGTTGGACACAAATCATGAACTTTGCAAAGGGGATATGCTTTTAATGCACTTCTGAAACACAAACCGTGTTTCCATCCATTTTCATTTCGAATTTTGAGCTTATTTTTGAAATCTCGCAAAAATGTAAATACAAATTAATGCGGATCAGAAGTGTTTCCATCTACAGGTAGTCCCCGACTTACGAGCGATTTCCGTTCCTGCGAGGTGCTCGTAAGATGAAAATTCGTAAGTTGGAACACAAGGCACATATTCTCGTAAGTCCGGATTTTCACTCGTAAGTTGGAACATTTATGCTAGCGCTACTACGAACACTTGTTTTTCATCAAAAGCGTTCATATTAGTTCATAAACATGGTCGGAAACGTGTTTCCAAATGGGTAGCTAACACACTTTCATCTAAAAACACAAAAAAGTGCTGTATTTTTTACAAATTTACTACTCGTTCGCCAGCTCGTAAGTCCGGAACCTCGTAAGTAAGAGCGCTCGTAAGACGGGGACTACCTGTACTGGCTTGTAGCGCATCTACCAAGCCACGCACAGCGTCATTATGTCAGACGTCAGCGTCATTACGTCAGACGTCAGCGTTGCGCATGTCTACAGTAAACGGGAAGTAGCGGTTGAAAACAGAACCCGACCACACATCTCGTCAAAATGGAGAGAATATTTCAGGTACGTGTTGCTATCGGGCAAGTTGTATTTATTCTGTCATGCCAACTAGTTTTAGCGATGTTACATGTTGTCCGGAGCGGAAACAGCTGATCAGTCACGTGATGTGAATGTTCGCTACGGCAGAACTGAGTCGGCAAATCTGTTTCCATCTGTCGTTTTGCAGATATGTAGATGGGTATATGAATGAATATAAATGTATATGTATGTATATTGTATACATACTTGTAGGTATGGGTATGTGTATTTATAGAAATCTACTGCAAGGTCATGAATATTAGTCTTTATGCATGTACTGTATGTTTCGTTGCTGTGTTCTGTCATGTGCTTTGTAGGATTGCGGACGGAGGTTGGATGTGTTTGCCTTGTGCTCTTTTTGTGGATAATTGTTGTTTTGTTGTCTTAATGTCTCTTCTTTCTCTGTAAAAATAAAATAAAAAATAAAAATTAAAAAATTAAATTAAATTAAATTAAAATAAAAAAATATATGTCAGGTTTAAACCCCAAACATTATTAAAACACCACACTGTAAAACAGAGAAGACACAAGAGATGAGTACCTTTTTCTTGCAAGGAGAGCGGCTAACCCACTCTGTTTATTTTCTGCTCTCCTTTGCCTTTTATTGAGTTTAGGAATGCCCTGGTTACATTTGTCTCACCGCTAAAGGAGGGGGGAAAAACCGGTTGAGACTGATTCACAAATAGGTACACGTCAACACATAGCTATATGTCAACATATAGGTACACGTCAACATGTTGAACAACATTCTTCCAGATGTAGTGGAAAACAACTGCACTATTTCCACAGCCAGTTTGCTCCAGGGTATGTTGCCGGTCGAACAGGTTTCCTGCACACAAACTAATCACAGGCATTAGTGAAAATAAGAACACATGTTGTCTACTTTTAAGAGGGATTAGTTTAAACAATATAAATGTGATAATATGTATTTACAATAAACCCAACATTTCCCTCCTGTTTATCACATTTGCAGGTTCTCCAGTCGCTCAATAACGTCTTCAATAGATTTTCTGCTATGAGGTCATCTACAATAAATGTTTACACTCAGAGGTTAACCCTTAGTTGCCTGGACAAGGGTTATCATCATCTGAGTCCAGGGCAGAATTAGGTTCAGGAAAGTGGATCTCATAATCAGTTAAATCATCAGTATTTTCATTAACAGGAAGCAGCGTGTACAGCTGCTTTTCCAGGGGAGCAATAGCTGTGTTAATAAGGCGATTAAACATCGTTTTAAAAATGGAATTCAACAACATCCACACAAAATCAGGATTGCTGCAAGCACTGCTATGGAGACAAAGATGGAGGATATGATATGAGGCCACTCCATCTGCCAAAATACTCCCCAAAGGGATCCCACATGGAGGCGTCAACCCCAGAATGGTCTTTCATTTTGACACTAAGTGCACGCAGTCCATTCAAAACTTTGGTCAGGTTGCCATCTGTTGCCGTTTTGTTGGGCACAAGAGTGCAACCTTGTTGACCAAAGATGGCACAAACTCCGCCTCTCTCTCTGCCAAAATCATGTCCACCGCAATGCGGTTCTGGAAAGCCATTTAAAGAGGTAGCTGACAACTGCTCATGTACCGCCTCAAATCCAGCCACAGTGTAGTTGCTCAATCTCTGAATGTTGTAGTGGATGCAATTGATTGACCAGTAGTGTTCTGAGGCAGTCTGTCAAAGTCTCTCATCCCCACACCACCACCAGATGTCACTGCGAGACTGTGGTTTAAATTTACTTTTAACTGTGATAACTGTTTCACAAACATTTCTGACCCTTAAAAAATATAAGTGCTCTCCCTTTTAACAAAATTTATTTGTATATTTACAGGCAATGTATTTTTATTAGCCCTATACATAAAAAGCAAAAATGCTATAATCAACCAAGTCATAGAACTTCAATATCTTTAGTTTCTGAAACAACATGTTTGATGGATATCTATAATTTTATTTTATTTTTATTTTTATTTTCTATCAATGATGACACCCAGGAACTTTACCTCACTAACTCTATGAATCTCAATTCCATCTACTGTAAATGGTGCATCAACATTCCTTTTACTATTACTGAATATCATGTAAAATGTTTTTTCCAAATTTAACGATAATTTATTTAGGTGAAACCAATTTTGTATTTTACAAATTCTGTCTGTATCTTTTCCAACAATCGTTCAATGTCATTACCCAAACAAAAATGTTGTGTCATCGACAAATAAAACACATTTAAGGAGTTCTGACACATCTACCAAGTCATTCACATATAGATTAAATAACTTGGGTCCAAGTACAGAACCCTGCGGCGCTCCACATGTAATGTTACAAAGTTCAGATCTGACATCATTTATTTGAACAAATTGTTTTCTTTCTTTCAAGTAACTATTAACCCATTGTAATGCTGGCCCTCTAATACCATACCTATACAGCTTTTCAGGAAGAATTTTGTGGTCAATAGTATCAAATGCCTTCTTTAGATCAACATAAATACTAACGCAACTCTTTTTCTGGTCAACAGCAGTTGTTATTTGTTCCATTAATTCAATAAGAGCCATTGATGTTGAAGTATTAGATCTAAATCCATATTGACTGTTACTTAATACATTCTGTTTAATGATAAATCCGTCCAATCTAGTTGCAAATAACTTCTCCAAATTTTGGAAAACTGTGGTAACAACGATATTGGTCTATTAACACGCATTTTTACCAATAAGATTAGAAATGCTACGGCTGTTAAACCTTTATTTTGGTCTGTGGTCCTCATAATGCTGAAACTAGGTTTTCTTCCTAGTAGCTCACAGAGTTGTGGACAATCTTCACCGATTTGAGATGACTGTATACTATAAATACAGCCCCCTTTGTACAACGGGCTCCCTCTGTGAGCTGAATGAAGAATTCCTAATTTCAGTTCTAATTTCCTATTTTATTTAAACTGTATACCAAATTATGAGGATCACAAAACACAAAAGTACAGTTTAGGCGAAGTTTAGGCAAAAGTAGCTAATAAAAAGTCTATTTTAGTCATTTTTGCTCTCAGCAATCAGTTTATTCATCCTTGTTTTGAATCATAAGTTTGCAATGGTTTAAGTGGACCCACACAAAAATTTTTTGAATAAGAGTTGAATCCATAAGTTGTGTATAGTTTTTCCACTAATCCTATACATCCCTCCTGTTGAGACATGAGTCTTCCATGGCTCAATATTGCTGCGCATTTATAGAGATTTTTTGGTAGGATTGGTTTGTTTTCAGGACAAGTGAAAAGACCATCTGTTTGTTTGGTTCCTTTTGAGAGCCACATTTTTTGTTCATTTAGAGGTGCTTGTTGCTGCATTTCTTCCTGTTTACTGCTTGCAAATCTTGCACCACCCTCCAGTCGGAAGAGGGTGGGGCCTTTTTTACTGGAAAAATAGGCGTGTTACAAGGTGAGTCATAGCATTCCACAAGCACTCCTGCTTTTAGTAAATCTTTTATCACTGGACTCTGTGTCATCAAACGGGTTTATTCACTAAACTCTTGGTCATGTGTTCATTCAGTTTGCACTACTTCTCATATTTGCACTAATGTTTGTATTACATTACTGCCTATAGTCATACTACTGTTTACATTCACTGTTTACATTTATTAATACTGTTTACATTTATTACTACTGCTTTACATTTATTACTACTGTTTACATTTACACTACTTTTATCTATACTACTGCAGATACATATACAGCATTCTCTGACTAGCCTTATCTAAGGATGCCAAATGTGCCTTATGTGCCTCACTGCATATGCCACTTTGCCTCTATACCAACATCAACTACCTCATACATATACTGTGTACATTAACTTATATGCTGCTGTGCCACTCTTTGCAAATGTCAACGCTAGAAACTTCAGTTTATTTTATAGATTTACGTTTTTATACTTTTCATACTACTATGCAAAAACTCAGGACAGTATTACACTTTTATTATTTCATTTTATGCTTATGTGTTCCATAAATTCCATGATAGCCATTGACATAGTTTTGTTTTCTAAATCCATATTGACTCTCACTCAAGATATTTTGTTTTTCAATGAATTCATCTAATCTTAGCACAAATAATTTTTCTAAAATCTTCGAAAACTGTGGCAATAGGGATATTGTTCTATAGTTGTTGAATATACCTTTATCACCATCTTTAAAGAGAGATACTATTTTAGCAGTTTTCATATTTTCTGGAAATGTTCCTGTCGAAAATTATAAGTTACATATATATGTAAATGGCTTAACGATATGACTCATGATATTCTTCACAAGCTTCATGTCCATATCAACCCAGCCTTTGGATCTCTTGTCTGAAAAAGTTTTAACCACATTCATTAATTCTTCTTTGTCGATTTTCTTAAGAAAAATACTATTTATACAGTTAATAATTGAGTGGTTCACTGTATCATTTACCTTAGGTATTGTATCTGCAAGGACTGATCCAACATTCACAAAGTATTGATTACATCCGTTTGCAATTTCAATGTCGTCATGAATTTCATCATTATCCTTTACAAAATGTTGTGAAATACCCATCTTTGACCTATGGTTCTTCAAAACATCATTCATCACTCGCCATGTAGCTTTCATATTTTCGATATTTCGATAGGATTTTACAACTTTTCACTGACGTTTTTCTCTTTCTGTTCGGGTTGAAGCGGCTGCTTCAACAACGCGCCCGGACAGAAAAGGCTGTGACACAAAACGTGCGTGGTGACGTCGCTCAACAACGCGCCCGGACAGAAAAGGCTGTGACACAAAACGTGCGTGGTGACGTCGTTGTTACGCAGCGCTCACTCCAGCAGCGGACGTTAGCGGTTGCAGGCTAAAAGTTAAGCTAGTCTCCAAAGTGCGTTAAGTTTTCGCTTCAAAACGGGTCAAATGAGTGCTCATGACCGTCAGAATGTGACTGAACAAAGTTTCACAAGCGAAGAGAAAGCAGACGACATCACTGATGAGAGGAAAGACTAACGTAGTTCGGTTTTGTTAAACTGCAGGCTTCTTCTGCAGCGAGTCCCACTCGGTTTCTTTATTTTTCAAAACGTGACGGACAGTCGTTCTAACTAGCTGTGGAAACATCTAACTTGTTTAATCTGAAGAGTTTCCACTCGATAGAATATGATGAGAGTCAGAAGATGAAGAATAAAGTTTGAGCCAACGTTTCCCTGAAACTACGACGTAAACAAACAGCCCCAGCGCTGCATGTTTTTTATTTATTTATTGAAAACAAAACGGATTCATCAGAATAAAAAGAAAGAAAAACACTGAATGAAAGGGAACAAAATGTAATTGAATATTTGGGGGTAATATTCTCTTTCTTGTCCTATACATGACCTGTAAAATACTACGCTCAACCAAATCATAACATTTTAATAATTTCAATTGATGAAATAATATTTTTGTTGGGTGACCATAGCACTTCCTAATAATAATTCTTACAGCTTTTTTTTGCAAAACAAAAATAGGATTTGTAAAAGCTTTGCACGCCTTTCCCCAAACCCCAACACAACAGACCAAATACGGAACAACCATTACATCACACAACATATTCAAAAATCTGTCACTCAAAAACTATTCCACTTTATATAATAATATAATCGATTTCGCCATTTTTCTCCCATCTGTGGTTGTGGTCGGATCCAGTCTTGAAGAGCACGCTCACCATTCCACACAACTAAATTCCAAAATTCTTTTCAGTCAACACACTCCTCAGCCAAGCCCCTCTGAAATATCAATCTCATGTCACCTCTACAAATCAATCCTGCCTAGAGACATAAAACCAGTTTGTGATTTGTTTCTCAACTGAGAACTGAAAAACTCAAAATACCAGTTTTTTAACTCAAGACAGTGG
>JBBPBX010030098.1:8375-19641 GCA_038048925.1 Garcialebias charrua
ATTCATTCATTCATTCAACCTTTATTTAGTCAGGTAAATCTTTTGAACCTCATGGGCTCATTTACGAAAGCGACCTGCTAAAACTAAAGAACAATGAACAGCAGTGATAGAATTTCATTAAACAATAAACAAACAAACAATAAACAATAGAAAACAAAAAGAGAGAGAAAAAAAAATCTTTTAACAAAGTATCAAAAAACTAGCAAAACATATATACACTGTATATATATATATACACTGTATATACTAAAATAAACTATTTACTACTTGTACTACTATTCCTACTTTGAGGTTTTTCACTTATCGTAGGGCTTCAGGGTACAGATCCCCCGTGATAAACGAGCGACTACTGTACAGACTTATAAAAATGTACCATTCTGAGGGTGTTGTGAAAGTTGTGCTGGTTCAGGATAATAAAACTCCTCTGGTGTTACAGGGTCTATTTCTATTTGCACATAGTCTATTAGCCTTAAAACTTTTTTTTTCTATTCTATGAAAATTTGTTGTTTGCGACACTGAAACATAAAAAAAAAAACTTGTTTTTCATTAGATTTTTCACCGAAGCGCATCGCCATTATTTATTCATTCAACCTTTATTTAGACAGGTTGATCCCATTGAGCCTCGGGGGACGCAGACCAAGTTTTAACTAGTGCAATGCATTCTGGGACGACGACGGACTTCAGCTGTAGTGCAAACTAAAACGCACGGCGTCACGACTAAAGTTAGATCATGTGATGTGACAATAGTTGGTCCTTACACTAAATATCTGGGTCGAAACAATCAAACGTGATCAACTTTTATCAATCAATTAGCTCCAGCGCTAACGTCAAATATTGTATACGTGATGTTAGCGCCGGAGCTAAAGGAGTTATTTTTGCGTTCAGCTCGCTCCGGCTCAAATTAAAGGGCTAAACGTCAAATAATGTTAAAAACTTCAAACGTTAAGTTGAATGGAGCTTTCACCGCAGACACCCGTCTACATCATTTACCCAGAATGCATTGCAACGTAAATAAAGTGGCAAACTGACGACTGAGAATCGACTGAGAATCTTCGACTGAGAATCTTCAACAGCATAAAGTGGCAAAGTTCATGTCACTATTTAAAAAATATATATACAGGTAGTCCTCGACTTACGATGGTCTTGAGTTACGACGTTTCACAGTTACGATGCACCTCCCATAAAAAAAAATAAAAAAAATTTAAAAATTGAAAATTTTATTTTGAAAAGCCGAGTTCCGGTTTTACTTCCGGTTTGACGGCAGAAGCAGCGAGCAGTCAGTGGAAAATTACAGGAGACCTTATTGTTTGGACCGAGGTTTTACGAAGCAGACCGGACTGGATCGAGGCAAAGGAGGCTAGAGCTGCCTGTATTCTCTAAAAAAGCTTAAGTCTGGTCCTCTGGACATTCGGAGGGACGAGCTAACATGCTAATAGACCTTACTGTAAACTCTGGACCGCGCGAAGCAGTGGAAAAATACAGGTAGAGCTGCAGAGCTTGGAGGAGCAACGAGCTAACATGCTAACAGACGGAGGAAGGCTCCACCAGCTCCCAGTAGGAAATTAACTCTTTTTATCCCTTCATTATGGCTCCAAATGTACTTTGCAGGTGGTCCCCGGCTTACGAGCGAGTTCCGTTACTACGACTATCTCGTAAGACGAAATCTCGTATGTCTGAACACGAAACACGTGTCGCTTGTAAGTCCGGATTTTCGGTCGGAAAATTTATGCTAGCGCTACCACGAACACTCGTTTTTCAACACAAACGTACATACTAGTTCATAAACATGCTCAGAAACTTGTTTACTAACGGTTAGCTAACACACTTTCATCTAAAAACACATACCAGTGCTGTATTTTCTGTATGTTCTGTACAACTTTACTGTTCGTTAGTCAGCTCGTAAGTCCGGAACCTCGTATGTCGATGTGCTCGTAAGTCAGGGACCACCTGTTTGTGTTTTTTGACAATTATGTAGGGTACTGTGTTAGGATAGGCTAAGTGCTTGGTAAAATACAGTATATTGTACTTATAAGGTGCAGTTTGTACGTATGTTCCGACTTACGTCAAAATTCGGGCTACGACGGAGCGTAGGAACGGAACTCGTTCGTAAATCGGGGACTACCTGTATATATAAAACCAAAAGAGCCTACGGTATTTTTCTGTCTCCTGTTTAAGTTTTGGTTTATTAAATTACACATTTCAAGCTTGCTGATCTAAAATCAAACAAAACTTTAACAGAAGATTAAAAAAAAGGTTCAACTGTTGGTTCGAGTTTTAGCTTTGAAACCGCCATGAACTCAGAAACAAGTTTGTAAATCAGAAACAACGGCGTTCTGTCCTTCACCGGTCGTCTGTCGTGGTGCTTCAGTGCTGTGGAGGTCGGTCCGGTTCCAGAATATAAAATTTGCCCCTGCTGTTTTTAAATCCAGTTTTTGTTGCAGGATTTTAGTTTTATTCCTTCATCAAACCTTCCTCTGGTGTCGGTTCCGTTTTTCTCTCCGCAGATCTGAAACAGAGATGTCTGTCCAAGATGTGCAACCAGCTGTGACCGCTGAGGAAGAGGAGGGAAACAAAGAGCCGCTCCTCATCGCAGGAAGTGACTGAGACCAGAGGAAAACATCTGGAAGACTCTCAGGAGCAACAAGGGCTTTGACAGAACCCCCGAACATTTAGCCACTAATCCGATTTAACACAAGCTTCACCTGTTTGGAAGAACGTAGAAAATTTTAAAGACTTTATGGGAAAAAAAGTTTACATTTTTAAACTCTGCATCAGAAAAGTCCCAAAAATAAATAGTTTTACCTGTGAACGGTTCAGCTGGTGTTTGTTCCGTGTGTTGAATGATTTGACGTTCGTTCCGGTGGTTCCCCGTGAGGCTCTGGAACCGGGCGGTGAGGTCCAAATCGTTTCTCCACCGGGTGGTAACTCGTGGGAGGTGGAGCCTCTTCATGCCACACGTTGACCCCACTATCATAACCCCCCCACCATCATAACCCCGCCCCCAGACTGCTCAGAACCGTCATGGCTGCTCTCACGCCTAGCAGGAGACCGGGTCCTTTAGCCACGAACAAGAATATCCCATAATAGTCGTGCAACAAAACAGCAACTGCTATTTTTAACGACGTCATCTGATCGTCTTTAAACGTCGAGCATCGAGGGACGTCCGCCGCTTGATTTAAAACGTCCGAACATCTGGACTGAACCCAGGTCAGTTTTCTGTCTAAACATCTGGACTGAACCCAGGTCAGTTTTCTGTCTAAACATCTGGACTGAACCCAGGTCAGTTTTCTGTCTGAACATCTGGACTGAACCCAGGTCAGTTTTCTGTCTAAACATCTGGACTGAACCCAGGTCAGTTTTCTGTCTGAACATCTGGACTGAACCCAGGTCAGTTTTCTGTCTAAACATCTGGACTGAACCCAGGTCAGTTTTCTGTCTAAACATCTGGACTGAACCCAGGTCAGTTTTCTGTCTAAACATCTGGACTGAACCCAGGTCAGTTTTCTGTCTGAACATCTGGACTGAACCCAGGTCAGTTTTCTGTCTAAACATCTGGACTGAACCCAGGTCAGTTTTCTGTCTAAACATCTGGACTGAACCCAGGTCAGTTTTCTGTCTGAACATCTGGACTGAACCCAGGTCAGTTTTCTGTCTAAACATCTGGACTGAACCCAGGTCAGTTTTCTGTCTAAACATCTGGACTGAACCCAGGTCAGTTTTCTGTCTAAACATCTGGACTGAACCCAGGTCAGTTTTCTGTCTAAACATCTGGACTGAACCCAGGTCAGTTTTCTGTCTAAACATCTGGACTGAACCCAGGTCAGTTTTCTGTCTAAACATCTGGACTGAACCCAGGTCAGTTTTCTGTCTAAACATCTGGACTGAACCCAGGTCAGTTTTCTGTCTGAACATCTGGACTGAACCCAGGTCAGTTTTCTGTCTAAACATCTGGACTGAACCCAGGTCAGTTTTCTGTCTAAACATCTGGACTGAACCCAGGTCAGTTTTCTGTCTAAACATCTGGACTGAACCCAGGTCAGTTTTCTGTCTAAACATCTGGACTGAACCCAGGTCAGTTTTCTGTCTAAACATCTGGACTGAACCCAGGTCAGTTTTCTGTCTAAACATCTGGACTGAACCCAGGTCAGTTTTCTGTCTAAACATCTGGACTGAACCCAGGTCAGTTTTCTGTCTAAACATCTGGACTGAACCCAGGTCAGTTTTCTGTCTAAACATCTGGACTGAACCCAGGTCAGTTTTCTGTCTGAACATCTGGACTGAACCCAGGTCAGTTTTCTGTCTGAACATCTGGACTGAACCCAGGTCAGTTTTCTGTCTAAACATCTGGACTGAACCCAGGTCAGTTTTCTGTCTGAACATCTGGACTGAACCCAGGTCAGTTTTCTGTCTGAACATCTGGACTGAACCCAGGTCAGTTTTCTGTCTAAACATCTGGACTGAACCCAGGTCAGTTTTCTGTCTGAACATCTGGACTGAACCCAGGTCAGTTTTCTGTCTAAACATCTGGACTGAACCCAGGTCAGTTTTCTGTCTAAACATCTGGACTGAACCCAGGTCAGTTTTCTGTCTAAACATCTGGACTGAACCCAGGTCAGTTTTCTGTCTAAACATCTGGACTGAACCCAGGTCAGTTTTCTGTCTAAACATCTGGACTGAACCCAGGTCAGTTTTCTGTCTAAACATCTGGACTGAACCCAGGTCAGTTTTCTGTCTAAACATCTGGACTGAACCCAGGTCAGTTTTCTGTCTGAACATCTGGACTGAACCCAGGTCAGTTTTCTGTCTAAACATCTGGACTGAACCCAGGTCAGTTTTCTGTCTGAACATCTGGACTGAACCCAGGTCAGTTTTCTGTCTAAACATCTGGACTGAACCCAGGTCAGTTTTCTGTCTAAACATCTGGACTGAACCCAGGTCAGTTTTCTGTCTAAACATCTGGACTGAACCCAGGTCAGTTTTCTGTCTAAACATCTGGACTGAACCCAGGTCAGTTTTCTGTCTAAACATCTGGACTGAACCCAGGTCAGTTTTCTGTCTAAACATCTGGACTGAACCCAGGTCAGTTTTCTGTCTGAACATCTGGACTGAACCCAGGTCAGTTTTCTGTCTAAACATCTGGACTGAACCCAGGTCAGTTTTCTGTCTAAACATCTGGACTGAACCCAGGTCAGTTTTCTGTCTAAACATCTGGACTGAACCCAGGTCAGTTTTCTGTCTAAACATCTGGACTGAACCCAGGTCAGTTTTCTGTCTAAACATCTGGACTGAACCCAGGTCAGTTTTCTGTCTAAACATCTGGACTGAACCCAGGTCAGTTTTCTGTCTAAACATCTGGACTGAACCCAGGTCAGTTTTCTGTCTGAACATCTGGACTGAACCCAGGTCAGTTTTCTGTCTAAACATCTGGACTGAACCCAGGTCAGTTTTCTGTCTAAACATCTGGACTGAACCCAGGTCAGTTTTCTGTCTAAACATCTGGACTGAACCCAGGTCAGTTTTCTGTCTAAACATCTGGACTGAACCCAGGTCAGTTTTCTGTCTAAACATCTGGACTGAACCCAGGTCAGTTTTCTGTCTAAACATCTGGACTGAACCCAGGTCAGTTTTCTGTCTAAACATCTGGACTGAACCCAGGTCAGTTTTCTGTCTAAACATCTGGACTGAACCCAGGTCAGTTTTCTGTCTAAACATCTGGACTGAACCCAGGTCAGTTTTCTGTCTGAACATCTGGACTGAACCCAGGTCAGTTTTCTGTCTGAACATCTGGACTGAACCCAGGTCAGTTTTCTGTCTGAACATCTGGACTGAACCCAGGTCAGTTTTCTGTCTGAACATCTGGACTGAACCCAGGTCAGTTTTCTGTCTGAACATCTGGACTGAACCCAGGTCAGTTTTCTGTCTAAACATCTGGACTGAACCCAGGTCAGTTTTCTGTCCGAACATCTGGACTGAACCCAGGTCAGTTTTCTGTCTAAACATCTGGACTGAACCCAGGTCAGTTTTCTGTCCGAACATCTGGACTGAACCCAGGTCAGTTTTCTGTCTAAACATCTGGACTGAACCCAGGTCAGTTTTCTGTCTGAACATCTGGACTGAACCCAGGTCAGTTTTCTGCCGGATCGTCTGCGACCGTCGGACTTCGTAAAGTTTTTAAACATTTCTTGAACTTTTGCCGAAGCGGCGTCTTCGTGTAGAACGTAAATCAAAACAGAACCATTGGTTCGTAGGTCGGTTCTGTAGGTGTTCCTTTAACCCACTTCCTGTGCTGGATGTGACCTCTGACCTACAGAGTCCCCACCAGTCCATCACAGTACCCCCCCACCTGCGGTCATTAATCTGAGGAGCCGTTTGATCCAGACCCCAGCTGAACAAAGACCCAGGTGGGGCAGCTGGGACATGGACCCCCTACAAGACCTTCGGTCCACTCCAGCTGTTGGATTTAAAGGAACCAAAGTAAGTTGGACTTCTGGATGAAGTCGAACAACGAGACAAACGAGAGACGTTTGTCTGGACGAAGCTGAAAACGACAAATGAGGTGAAACTTTCTCTGAAGAGTTTAAACTTGAATTATTTTAGTTTCTGTCAAAACTCGAACAAACGTCTTTGGAGGTTTTCATGAATGTTCAGCTGCAAATCAAAGTGTGGGCCCGGTTCTGTTGGACCCAAATCTGTTGAAGGACTTCAGGTTTTGTGCTGAAGTTCATGTTGGGACAACTCTCGGCTACTACCACACAGTTCAGCTCAGATCACAGCCAGTCTGTGCTTCGTCACGTGTCTTTGTCTTCGTACGCGTCTCGTTTGTTTTGTTGCGTGTCTCATGTCTCTTCGTTTGTCTCTCAGCAGAAGTCGTGTGGACATTTGTCCACCCGTCTCCGTTGGACGGTGTATTTGTTTTACAGCGTCTAAAAATCGTCTTCGTGGGTTTTTTTTTTTCAGCTGCAGGTCGACGAGTCGTCGACCTGCAGCTGATGAGTGAAGCGTCTCGCTTCGTTTGTCCTCGGCTTGTCCTCTGAGCTTCGTCTTCTGTCCAGAACCTGGAGGCAGCGACCGGCTCAGAACCGGTGAGGACCGCTTTAAATTATTTAAATTGTTGACCTTCAAACGGTCACCATACCATACCATACCATTTTATTTATAAAGCACTTTAAACAGGAACAAGTCCACACCAAAGTGCTGGACAAACAAACACGCAACACAGACAATGAAGTACAACACGAAAAACATAAAAACATTGCAGATCATAAATCAAACGATCCAATACAAATCAGCTGGCATTGAAAGCGATGGAGTAGTAGTGAGTTTTTAACCGGGATTTGAAAACCGAGAGGGAGGGGGCCTGTTTGATGAGCAGCGGTAACTCGTTCCAGAGTCTTGGGCCTGCTACAGAGAACGCCCTGTCACCCCTGCGCTTAAGGCGAGTTTCTGGAACTATTAAGAGTACCTGATCCTCTGACCTCAAAGCACGTGGAGGGACATATGGGTGTATCAGATCTGAGAGATAGGCGGGGGCGAGACTGTTCAGCGATTTGTAGACATACATGAGAATTTTGAATTGGATTCGAAGATGAACCGGTAGCCAGTGAAGGGAGGCCAAGACTGGTGTAATGTGCTCTCTTTTGCGTGTGCTGGTTAAAAATCGGGCAGCTGCGTTCTGAACCAGTTGTAATCGTGCAATGGTGGCTTGACTGACGCCAAACAGAAGTGAATTGCAGTAATCAAGCCTAGATGTAATGAATGCGTGAATCACTGTCACGACACACGGCTCTAATTAATCAGCTGAAGGTTCAGTAGGCTGAAGACAAGCCGCAGGAAGCTAAATGTTTATTTTAATATGAGGGACTTTAATTTGAAATACTTTTCATTTCAAATTAAAAGCCTTTGAATCCTTGAAGTTTCAAACTGAAGGAGTCGTTTCAGCTCTCCTGTTGTCACAGAACGACTCTCAGCTACTTCCATGCTAACTTTTAGCTCAGTAAATAGTAGCCGCTTGTTTTGGTAAAGCTGAGAGTAGCCGAATCTTTGTTTTGGTAAAGCTGAGAGTAGCCGAATGTTTGTTTTGGTAAAGCTGAGAGAAGCCGAATGTTTGTTTTAGTAAAGCTGAGAGTAGCCGAATCTTTGTTTTGGTAAAGCTGAGAGTAGCCGAATGTTTGTTTTGGTAAAGCTGAGAGAAGCCGAATGTTTGTTTTAGTAAAGCTGAGAGTAGCCGAATCTTTGTTTTGGTAAAGCTGAGAGTAGCTGAATGTTTGTTTTGGTAAAGCTGAGAGTAGCCGAATCTTTGTTTTGGTAAAGCTGAGAGTAGCTGAATGTTTGTTTTGGTAAAGCTGAGAGTAGCCGAATGTTTGTTTTGGTAAAGCTGAGAGAAGCCGAATGTTTGTTTTAGTAAAGCTGAGAGTAGCCGAATGTTTGTTTTGGTAAAGCTGAGAGTAGCCGAATGTTTGTTTTGGTAAAGCTGAGAGTAGCCGAATGTTTGTTTTGGTAAAGCTGAGAGAAGCCGAATGTTTGTTTTAGTAAAGCTGAGAGTAGCCAAATGTTTGTTTTGGTAAAGCTGAGAGTAGCCGAATGTTTGTTTTGGTAAAGCTGAGAGTAGCCGAATGTTTGTTTTGGTAAAACAGAGTAGCCGAACAGATATTTCACTGATTGGTTATTTTGTCACGGCAGCGAAAAGTTAAAACTTTAACAACAAAACTGTTGAGTAAATCAGCAGAGGTGAAGAAGACCAGCTAAAAGTAGCTTAATGCTCAGATGTCCCAGCTTTTCCCCAGTCTTGAACGCAGCACTGTGAATCTGGAGCACCAAGAAAGTCCCAATGACAGGCAAGTTGGTCCGACCACATCAGGTGATTTGTGTTGTCGCTCGAGACGACTTCATCTCCACAGTGGCAGCGCCGTCCGGCTCGTTTCAGTTTTCTGTATGAGCTTCAAATGTTTCAGAACTCGTGTCGTCCTTGAGCCGAAGCGACGGCCGTAAAACCACAGTGGAGCGCACGGCGCCGACCCGGCAGAACCGGAGCAGGACCTTTCAACTTTTAACTTGGACCAAAGTTATTTGATATGTACCGTATTTTCCGGACTATAGGTTGCACCTTTTTGCCTAATTTGCGTGCCCTGCGGTTTATAGAGAGGTCAGAGGTGAGACTTGTTTATGGATTTTTTCCCCATATTTTTAGACCAATTTTTGGCTCAGATATGACCGTTTTTCCATTTTGGCAAAAATGGTGCAGTACCACCTTTGTCCGCTAGGGTACACCAACCGTTCCCACCTCATGTGTCCGACGAGAGCCTCCTCTGGACGGACTCAGTCTGTCGCAGCCCGGCCTCCTGCTCTGGAGGTATGAACTAGCTACTTCGCTGTTAGCTCAGTGTTTGTTAGCAAAATAGGTCAAGAACCACAGGACAGATTTTGATCAAACTTACAGAACGTAATCACTAGATGGATATTTACAACTGATTAGCTTTATGAGATGTTTGAGATAAAATTAGATGTTTTATAGACGTAAATGTGTCGCAGTTAGCTTCGTTGTTTTTCCTTGTACTTTTTCAAAGCGAAAAAATTTAAATCCAGCAGATTTGACCATTACGTGATTTTATTAAGGAACGGTTAAGCTAAGACACATGTTTGCTATAATTTTCAGCAGACAAATAATTGTTTTTACCGTGTTAATCTTGTGAAAAGTCATTCCGTGCGCGTTCGCTTCTGTGGTCGTCATTTTCAGCAGGGCAAATGACGCGCTGACGCATCGCGTAGCGGTGACGCATAATAGATGCGACTTATATAAAGGTGCAACCTGTTTATGGATTTTTCCAATTTATTGACAATAATTAGACAAAGCGACTTATAGAGAGGTGCGACCTATACTGTAGTCCAGAAAATACTGTAAATGATTTGGTGTCTGTGTCCGGTATCCTTAAATGTGTTCTCTTTGCTGATGATACCTGTTATGTATCCTGAAGGGATTAAATAAATAAAAAAGTTTAAACCTCAGTTTAGGTCACCTGAAGTCTGCAGCCTCCTGCTGCACTTTTTTTACTCAGCTAATCAGGCTTGATTGGCTGAGTTGCAAACACCTGCTGGCTCTCTCCCTTTGATAAGCTGGGAGCAAGAGCCAGAACAGTGTGGAGGTTTTGGACAGTGTGGAGGTTATGATGGCCAACTAAGGTTGGTGGATGCAAGCAGGAGCTTGTTGGAGAAACTTGAGAGCCTTTTTGGAAGGTAAACCAGGTTTATTGAAGGCAGCTGCAGGCTGCATATATGTGTGTGTTCAGGAGTGTCCTTCACCCACCCTGACCACTGTTTGAACATTCATCAGGTGAACCTACAGATGTTTGTTTGTTGAACTGGGAGTTTCCTCCACCCTCCCTGGTTGTAGTGATCTCTTTTATTAGAGAGGTCGTTGGTGCTCTCATCTTTTGAGAGTGTTGGTTGGAGCACTAATGTGCTCTGGTTCTCTTGTTTAGAGGCTCGTGTGGACTCTAGTGTACCTAGAGTAGAGGACCTGAGCTGAAGTGTTGGAGGTTTTTGAATCTCAGAGTCTGAGGGCTCTGGTGGCTGTCTGTTGGAGGCAGCTGTGTTGGCTCATGCCTCTCTTCTTTTTTTGCATATATTTACTTTCATCACTTTCTGGTTGGGTAAAGCTGGTAGTCCTGTTTTCGCTTTAGTTCCTTCTATTAGGCCTAGAGTTTTGGTGCAGTTAGCCCGCTGTCTAACAGGGTTCGCCGGCTCTATAGGAGTTGGCTCTGTTGGGCAGCCTTATTTTGATTTTGGCCGCTTTACCCCAACCCATCTCTCAGTTGAACTTTCTTTCTTTTGTTTGTGACGTGGGATGCCTGGAGAAGCTGGTGGTGGTTCCTGACCAGAGGGAGCTGCTGCAGATGACTTCATCCTTGACCGGACTTTAGTTTAGTTAATAAAACTTCTGTTAAACCTTTTTCCTTGTGTCCTGCGTCCATTAAATATGTTTTGATCATTGTTGGATCGTAACATATTTATTGGATGGCTCGTCCGGGATATGAATGAACGAGCTGTTAGTTTAGTTTTGATTCAGTAGTTGTGCTGGATCTGAATGAACAAGCTGTTTTGGTTAGTTTAGGATTTGTCTGGGATGTGAATGAACAAACTAGTTTAGGAGTTGTGTTGGATTTGCATGAGCTAGTTTGTGTAGTGGTAAGCTGCTTGTTTGTTCTGTGCACCTACTGTGCATGTTGGTGGTGGTCTGTCTTTGAACAGACATTGTTTGAGCTTGGGTGCT
>JBBPBX010030099.1:0-30699 GCA_038048925.1 Garcialebias charrua
ATATGTATATATGTGTGTGTGTGTGTCTTTCAATATTCTAAACAATGTTTCTAAACTCTAAATGCTCTAAAAGAGCACATAATGGCATGATCACTCTCTCTGCCACATGCCAGTGCTCTCGGCCACGCCCACTTCTTCGCTGCCTAATGGAGATCCTCTGTTGGAATATGTTCTCATCTTATGTTATTGTTATTATTTTGTGTGCATGTTATATTGTTGTTGTCCACTAGGGGCAGTGAGTTTCTTGTGTGTAGGTAGCGCTGTTCTAGATCTGCTGTAGAAGAAGAGTTTACACGTGTGCCACTTGTAATAAAGAAGCTACAGCTATCTGACGGAAAGAAGTGTGGTTTCTAACATGAGTGCTGAACGAGAGAACGCCGCCGGTGAACATGAAAACGCAACAGGTTATGGGCCCAGACGCCGCACGGGAGGACGGTGGGACAGACTCGTTTTCAACGGAGACGAAAACAACTACGAACTTTGGGAGGTAAAGTTCCTGGCTTATCTAAGAACGCTAGGCCTGAAAGACACCATCTTATCTGCAGACCCAGATGAAGAGAAAAACGCGGAATGTTACGCAGAACTAATACAGACCCTCGATGACAAGAGTCTGTCGTTGGTCATGCGAGATGCCGCAGACGACGGGAAGAAAGCTCTGCAGATACTACGCGGCCATTACGCCAGCCAGGGTAAGCCCAGAATCATCGCCCTTTACACGGAGCTCACGTCCTTATTAAAAGAACCCGGCGAAACAGTGACAGACTATGTTTTACGTGCTGAAAAAGCAATAACGTCTCTGAGAAATGCAAAAGAGGTTATTAGCGACGGACTAATAATAGCAATGATTCTGAAGGGATTGCCAGAATCATACAAGCCTTTTGCTATTCACACGACACAGAGCAGTGAAGAATTGACGTTCACCCAATTCAAGAGCAGACTCCGAAGCTATGAAGAGACAGAAAAGTTTGAAAACAACCTAAAGGCAGATAATGTAATGAAAGTGGACATGACAACTTTAAACTGTTACAACTGCGGCCTGCGCGAGCACGTGGCCAAAGACTGTCGCCAAAAGGCCGCGCCTTTAAACTGTTACAACTGCGGCCTGCGCGGGCACATGGCCAGGGACTGCCGCCAAAAAGCCGAGCCAAAATGGTGCAGCTACCACAGGAGCACAACCCACAGTGACCAGACATGCAGAAGAGGACCGAGACGGAAAGATGAGGCCAAGCAGACGTCGGACGTGCAGGACAACCACGAGGAGGACTGGGCCATGGTGTCCAAAGCCAGCTGTAATCACCTGCCCCGCAACATCAAGCTAAATGGAATAATGGTGGACTGTGGAGCAACATCACACATCATTACTGATGAAGAACTGTTCACGAGAATCGACAAGACTTTTGATCCAAGCAGACACTACATGGAACTGGCAGATGGAAAGAAGATGAACAACGTTGCACTGAAGCGTGGTGATGTACAAATTGAACTGTTGAACTCAAAGGGAAGGTATGTTAAAATTACTCTGAAAAATGCTTTATTCATCCCATCCTACCCACAGAGCATATTTTCTGTGATATCAGCTACAGCAAATGGAGCCAGTGTAACATTCACAGATGGACAAAATGAACTGCTGGGTAAAGATGGTACTGTGTTCCCTATTGAGGTTCATGAGAAACTGTATTACCTGAGGATGAAAAATAATGATGAAGGATACATTGAGGAAAACTTAAATGACATAACCAACAATGATAAAGTTAAGCTAGCTTGTGACCTGAAAACATGGCATGAAATATTAGGACATTGTAACATGACTGATGTTATGAAATTACAAAATGTGGTAGAGGGAATGAAAATCACTGACAACAGCAAAATGGAATGTAACACCTGTACAGAAGGGAAATTTATTAACAACAGAAACAAGGAGTCAGATGTTAGAACGAGCAAGCCACTAGAGTTGGTCCATACTGATTTGTCAGGACCTGTTGACCCTACAGGCTTAGAGGGACACAGGTATGTTATTTCTTTTACTGATGACTTCTCTGGGGCTGTTGCAGTCTATTTTCTGAAAAACAAAAGTGAAGCGACTGAAGCGACAAAGAAGTTTCTGGCAGACTGGGCACCCTATGGGAATGTTATGTGTTTTAGGTCGGACAATGGTACTGAGTACACAGGTAACGACTTTCAAACACTACTCAGAGATAAAGGCATTAGACACGAAACATCATCACCATACTCCCCACCAGTGCTTTAAGTGGAAAAAAATAAGTGCCGGTACCCTCCCTAATGTCATAATAATATGCATACCTGCAAACTCAGAAGGGATAAAAAAGGGGACAAACATTGCGCCCCCCCGAAAGCTTTTGAAATTTTTTAACATGCTTCAAGTAAAAGTCATTTACTAACCTAATTTAATGAGGACATAAATAGGAAAGATTGTGTCAACCAAAAAATTAACACCAACAACAGCAGCAAGTCAAATACAGCAGAACATTTTGCTAACAATGCGCTGCTCCGAGTCAACAGATGCATTTAAGACTTATCTCTTCAGACAGGCTTTTGGTTAATTTTGTACATTGATTTTAGAGTTTATGTTTTACCTTTCTGTATAGTACTTCTGTGATTTTATGATTTTATTTTTCCTTTTGTAAAGCACTATGTGACTCTCATGTCTGTGAAATGTGCTATATAAATAAAACTTACTTACAGTAAAAACTCATTTCTTAAATATGCTGGTGAAGATGTTTTGCCAGAAATTTTGAATAAAGTAGATGCCATTTCCTGCATTCTTGTGTATTTTAACAAGTTGTTAAACATCTATGTTTACCTACATGTAAACATGATTCACTAACTATTTTAGAGACATCTAACAAAATAAAGTCAGGTCCTGTGGACAGATTAAAAAATTGTTGAAATTATTATTGATCATGCATCAGGATATTTTAGAGACACCTCATTCAACTAGTTCATATAGACATCATCCTGTTTTTAAACTCACTCCTGTGGCTAAGATAATTAAATTAATGTGACACTTTATCACAGTGACTTTAGGGGTGCAATTGACTGTTATTTTGTTAATTTTTATTTAGTTTTATTTGTAACACAACATGCCATTTTACTAAACAATGGTTACACTGCATGTATAAAAATATTAACTTTACCCACACGTTGGAGGAGTTACTTCCGCTTCCCTCGCGCTCTGTCGCGCTGCAGAGTTTGTTTTTGTTTTTTTACAGAGTTCGCTGTTGTCTCCTCCCCCTGTCTATCCTGAGGTTGTGATTGGCCAAATGACGCGCTCCACCAAAGATGTTTTATTATCATGAAGATGCATTACTCTTTCTTGAAATCCAGTCGGGGGAAATGATGCATTCTAATCTGCCACGGGTCTTTCAAGTGGAGAAGACGAAAATAAGTTCCGGAACGCACCTTACGCTTAAAAAAAGTCCCGGTACTGTCAGGGTTAAATTTCAGAAGTGGCGGAACTGGGTACCGGTGAGTTCCGGCCCACTTAAAGCACTGCTCCCCACACCAAAACGGAAAAGCAGAGAGACAATGGAGAACACTTTTTGAAATGGGAAGATGTATGTTATCAGAAAAGGGATTACCTAAAGAACTGTGGCCATATGCCATTCAGTGTGCTGCCCACATTCGCAACAGATGCTATAATAACAGAACCAAAAACACCCCATATTTCTTGATGACAGGAAGAAAACCAAATCTTTCAAATATGTGGGTATTTGGATCAGAATGTTACTCATACAACAACCAACACAAGAAACTAGACTCAAGAGGAGAAAGGGGACTGTTTTTAGGGTACAACAAAAACAGCCCAGCTTATTTAGTGTACCACCCACAGATGAGAAAAGTTTCCAGACACAGGCTGGTAAAATTCATCAAAGAAAATGGTGTTGACCAACAAACACAGACAGATGTTTGGGAGCAAGGGATCCAGAGTGACAGATACCCAATGCAGGAAAATAGACAGGATGTAACACCATTAACTCAGGACATTACCCAAAATGTCACCCCAAGTGACAAAGAGGAAGTTACTCTTCAAGAAACTCAAAATGGCGAGTTTTCAGATTATATCACTGAGAGTAAAACTGATCATGAACAAACTCAAACAGACCAAAGTGACCGTTATCCAAAAAGAGAGAGAAGACCCCCAAAATACCTCGAAGATTACCAATCAGATGCGACACAAATAACTATTGATCATTGCTACAGGGCTGTATTTGGTGTCCCTCAAACATTTAATGAGGCTCAGAAGTCACCACATGCAGAAAAATGGAGACAGGCCATGAGGGATGAAATTGACTCGCTCAAAGAAAACGAAACATTTGAACTGAGCACCCTACCAGAGGGCAGGAATTCAGTTGGAGGAAAATGGGTATATACACTTAAAGAAAATGAAGGAAAAGAGATTTACAAAGCAAGATTTGTAGCTAAAGGCTACAGCCAAACAGAAGGTATAGATTACCATGAAACTTTTGCACCAACAGCTAATATAACGTCAGTACGAGCATTAATGCAGATAGCGGTTCAGAACGACCTTAAAGTACATCAGATGGATGTCAAAACAGCTTATTTACATGCCCCAATTGAGGAAGAAATTTACATAGATCAACCAGAGGGGTTTGAACAACAAACAGAAACAGGACCGAGATGTGTGTATAAATTAAAGAAGTCCTTGTATGGATTAAAACAATCAGGGAGAAATTGGTACAAACTATTGAACGATCACCTTGAACAAGACAACTTTGAACGAAATCTAGTTGATCATTGTGTGTACAGAAAACAAACTGAAAACGACACGATTATCGTGCTCATTTGGGTGGATGACCTGATCATCGCTGCTAGCAGCATTGAGATTTTGGACAGTTTCAAAGAAACAATGAAATCAAAGTTTAACATGAAGGACTTAGGAAAAATATCAAACTTTTTAGGTATACATTTTGAACAAGGAGAAGATGGAATAAAAATGAGCCAAGAGAAATACATCCTAAAAGTGTTAGAAAAATACGGGATGCTAGACTGCAAACCCAGATCCACCCCATGTGAACCAAAGCTCGATCACAAAGAAAATCATGAGAGCGACAAAACAAATGTAGTAGATCCTACGAACTATCGTGAGATAGTAGGTAGTCTGATCTATGCTATGACCTGCACCAGACCAGACATCAGTTGGATAGTAAGCAAACTTTCCCAGACATTAGCTAAACCTATGAAAGAGGATTTAATAAACGCTAAACATGTTTTAAGGTATCTAAAAGGTACTAGTGACTACGAATTAAATTTCAAGAAGAACAAGGAAGACTTGAAACTTATAGCTTACAGTGACTCGGACTGGGCATCCTCAGTGGAGGACAGACGCAGCACCACGGGTTATTGTTTCAGTTTAACACCACAAGGTCCAGCCATTTCCTGGAAATCCAAGAAACAACCAACTGTAGCTCTTTCCACATGTGAGGCTGAGTACATTGGGTTAACAGCTACTACACAAGAAAGCTTGTATTTATGTCAACTTTTAAATGGCATTGATAACAAGAAGTACAGCTGCACACTGCTTCATGGTGATAACCAAGGAGCCATTGCATTGTGTAAAAACCCTGTGAACAGACAGAGATCCAAGCACATCGATGTAAAGTATCATTTTATACGTGATGCACTAAGAGAGGAAAGGATCAAAGTGGTGTACTGTTCATCTGAAAATATGTTGGCGGACATCTTAACCAAACCTGCATCAAAGACAAAACTTTTGAAATTCAAAGGATGGTTTTTTGGACAATAAGGTCTAGAAGGTAAAGAAGATGAGAACAAGGGGGGGTGTTGGAATATGTTCTCATCTTATGTTATTGTTGTTATTTTGTGTGCATGTTATATCGTTGTTGTCCACTAGGGGCAGTGAGTTTCTTGTGTGTAGGTAGCGCTGTTCTAGATCTGCTGTAGAAGAAGAGTTTTACACGTGTGCCACTTGTAATAAAGAAGCTACAGCTATCTGACGGAAAGAAGTGTGGTTTCTAACATGAGTGCTGAATGAGAGAACGCCGCCGGTGAACATGAAAACGCAACATCCTCCCTGCATATGTGGGATGCACACAGATGCAGCAGGTGCTAAATAATTAAAAAAAATAATTAAAAAAATCCATGCCAATCATGCGGCTCATCCATTAATCAGCCAATTGTGTGTCATGTCCAATCTTTGAAAAACTGCAAAAGAGCGAGTCCGCGAATGTTGAACCACGAAGTAGCGAGGGACAACTGTACTCCTCTGTGGAATCACTAATGTTCTCCCCCTCTCCTCTGAAAATGAAAACAGCATTTCCAGTCCCTGTCAAACTTAAAGCACTTTTATTTGTCTCCGTTTTCTGTTTGGTGATGGAACACAGAACTCTGTGGAAAAAACTAACACTGCCTTTTAAAATCTATAATCCTTCAGATGTTTTAAATGGAATACAGTAGGTCTGTATTGTAAGGTGCTGCTGGGTTTTCAACATAATTTTAAATCACTGTAATCCCAACTGATATGGAAGCAAAGTTAACAGGTTATTTATTTCTTGTGTTTAATGTAGGTACAGTATACTCATATATTCATAAAGGTGTTTTATTTATTTATTGAGCAAAACAAAACAGCCAAACGGACGTGTTTGCTTAATGTTCTGCACATTTCTGGCTACTTTGACAGCGAAGTAGGTTAATGATATTTTATGACAAAGATGAAGTTACTTGGGAAACAAAACGCTCCAGATTTTATGTCTTTTTTAAGCAACAGTTATATTTTTAAGAGATTGCATAAATGTTCTTCTTTTTTTAAGTAATATACTGTATTCTACTTTTTTTTTTTTGCTAAACACTACTCCTCTTTTATCAAAAGTTTTGTGCGGATAACTTTTTTTTAAATGGTGCATTTCAATATTTAGTTCCTAGCTGGAGATCTGCTTTTTGTAAATTGTATGGTTTTCTGCCAATTATTCTGTTTCTCTCACTAGGTGTTTAATATTTTTCACAGCTATCAGAAGCAGTTGCACTGTGTGTGATTTTGCTGCTAAACACTTCAGTCTTTTTGACTGCCTTGCACTCTTTGTCTCTCCATTCTGCACTCTCCCTCTTATAACTTCTCAAGCACAAGTGGGAGCAGAGGGCAAGGGAGGGAGTGATTGGAATTCATTATGGTCAAATGATTGCAAACTCTGGAAGCCGAGAGGCTTTTCTAATCACAGCTGAATGGGCTGGAGAGTTAATGTGGGCAGGCTGTGGAGTGGAAAGGAAAGGCGGAGTGAGAACTCCATCGTCAGTGTAGCGCTTTCAAGGGCTCTTCACACAGCTCTAATGGTGGAATTGTTCTGACACTGAATGGATACATGAGATGTTGTGTTTCATGGTCATGACTCACTCTAAAAATGGAGTTGGGCTCATCGCTGTGCAGAAAAGCTTTTACGCACTTTTTTTTTTCCACAGAAAGACATGTTGCCTAAGTCAGTGCATTCTTGAAAACATTAAAAGTGGTTTAATTGTATATTAACAAGACTATTAAACCATGCATTGTTGTGGTAAACATGAATGGGCAAAAATGGTTTTGACATGTCTGTGTGTGCATGCATCCATTTGTCCATTGTTAGCAAAATGTTGCCTGAATACATTACACTAAAACCTGTTGTAGTAGTAGTTGAGACTGATCCCCAACACACACTCTGAGCCTTGACTTATTGAATGAGATCTGCTTTTACATTTATCCACAAACATTAAAGTCAACTTTGTTTTTCTGTTAGCAAAGTATTTTGTGACTCACAAGACAAATTTCATTAAAACTTTTGGAATAAATGTAGCAAAAGCAAAATTAAAGTATTTTAGAGATAATCAAACGTAATATTACAAAAATAATTCAATGTAACCACACACAAAGTACCTCATTGTCAATGTATAAGCAACTGTAATGTTAGATAGCCAATATAACGTTGCAAATAAAATAATAGTGTGTCACACAAATAAATAGCATTACAGTAATTTCGTATTGCAATGGTGATAACATGAGTTTTTAGTCCAAACATGAATTACCATTGAGAAAACGCTTGCTGCATCCTTAGTTGTTGTGCAGGTTGATCCACGTCTTCTGCCTCTGGCTCTGACTCAGGGTCCCATATATACGGCTGTACGACAGAGCTTAAGCTAGCACTAGCCATTTCTAAAGTGCATGTGTAGCGTAGTTGATTCTGCGTTGTGTCTTGTGTGGAATAACAACCAGACGACAGCTGCTTTGAAGGCTCTTTTATTGCTCCTGCATTCAACCAGCAGAAAACAGCAATCAAAACAGGCTTTTTCTCATCACAGTCCCACAGCGCCTTCTTCCACCAGAGTCTGTTCAGAAAGAGCGAGGCCTGCGCGTGTGGAATAACACGTAATAAAATAAAAGTTACAATAATTAATCACAAAACCCAAAGATGAACATAATAATCTTAAACAGTACATAAATAACAAATAAAATAGTAATAACAAACTAAACAAAATAGTCCAAGACCAAAAGCAACAAAACATCACATACCTGCACCCAAACAGCAGAAAACAGCAATCAAAAACAGGCGTTTTCTCCTCAGTGTTCCACAGCGCCTGTTTAATCATGAATACTATTTTTAGCACATGGCTTAGCAAGGTTTCATGTGACATTGATCAGCTAACTATCTATTAACACAGTTCCATCACTGTTAAACAACATTTAAGTGCTTCAAAGCACATTATTTTACAAGAACAGTAGTAAAATGATAACTTCTTAGGCTTAAAATACACTTATTGAACACAGAAAACAGGAATTTTTACCTTCTTCCCCCAAGAGTTTGCACAGAAAGAGCGCCAAGGAGATTCTGCAGAAAATCTTCATGGATTATAATGGTATGATCCATTAATATTTATCTTTCTTAACCCCAACTGACACTCAAAACAACAATCATGGAACTCGAAATGTTCCACAGTAACAATAATAATTCACAGTTTCATTCACAGCACATTCAATTTAAATAAAAATAATAGTTTTGAAACAGGAAGTTACCCGCTGTTTTTGAAATTGATCTGTCATCTTTCCAAAATAAAAGCTGCCGGTGCTCATATAATTTCCCCACCGGAATAACTTTACACTTGACAATCTAGTGTAACAACATCACACTGCTACACATGAAATGCTAACGTAAACCCTTTGGAGGGCGGAGTTAATGTAAACAGATTTTTGAAGGGCGTGGCCTTCAGAGCTCATTATCATAAACAGCTCGTTCTGAACGGAAGTCAGAGCAGGCAGAACTAGAAAGGGGAAATGTTATTATCTAAGAATTATTTTGTGTATTAAACTGAATGAACATGGTCTGGATAGCCCACAGATATACCATAAAAATTTATAGGACCTATAATTGGTCCCCTTTAACATGCATCTAAATCTGATTAGCTTTAGAAATCAGCTCTATTCAAGATGGCTGCCAAAGCTAACTAACATTAGGAAACACTAAATTAGCGATACATCCCCCAGTCTTCGAGAGCTTCAGCCTAAATTGTAGCTCAACAGCATGTGTAGTTGGTTTTGGGGATAATGCTCTGTTACCACAACCTAACAACACTTTATCTAAAATTGTCACTTAAAACTTTGTTACCAGTTGGTGTCTGTTAGCAAAATGTTTTATGAGCAACAGGAAAAATTAGGATGAAACTTCCAAAAAGTAATTAGTAGACATGTATCTACAGCTGATTAACTTTTTGAGTTAACTAATGTGGCAGCTACAGTTAATCAACCTCAAACAACACAAAAAAAGCTAAACCATGGTCACATTCACAGAAACAGAGTTAAATTTAATGAACTAGTATGTGAATCTAATTCCCAACACATCCTTTGAAAACTAATAAACCTATCAAAATCTTGTCTTAGCATTCGCCTCAAAAATGCGAAAAACGCCTAAAAAAGACATACCCAAATTAAATTAGAAGCTGTTCTTGAACCGTATGGAGTACAAGCAAATGCTTGGTGTCTTTGCAAAGATAAAACTTTGAATTTTTTGTTTCAGCAGTCAAATTTGTTGTATCTGTTATTATTTTGTATTTATTTAAGTGAGAGCGCACAGAAATCAAGCGTTTTTCTTGCCACGCCTGAAAATGTTTATATTTGTCAAGCACCTGCAGACTGAGACAAGAAGATATAGACTGGAATTTGATATGAGCCTAAAGAGTGAAGTATTTACCATGACAGTTTCAAATTTGAAGTCAATAGTATAAAAATTGAGGATTTTGTGCCTGTTTTTGTATGTGCATGTTCAGGCAGACCTCAATAATAACCAAACATACCCAAAACTGTGCCATAATGGATAACACCTGTATATGCCAACTTCAAAAGTCTGTAACTGCTGAATACTTTAACATACTTCAGTGTGACTTCAGTGAGGGCTCTATTGAAAGCTTACATCAGGGTAACCCTGTTCCATTCCTATATTTACTCTCAAGCTGATAGAAATAACTGTAACATGTCAGGGCGCTCGTAAGTCAGGGACCACCCAGTGGCGGCTGGTGGTTTTTTTTTATGGGGGGGCGCCATAAAAAATTTTTAAGCATGTGTAGAAGTATGCATAATTATGTTTGTATACTGTAAAGTAAGTTTGTTCATGTTTTTATTTGTATATATCAGGTGTATCCATTTGTATAAAACTATCATTAATAAAACATGGTTCATCTTCACCTTGTTTGAGGCATCAGTGTGAAAAGAGAATGGGAATGTTCTGCTTCCACTTTTCAATTGTTAGACAACTTCTATCATATTCTGTTATAATTATTTTAGTAATACAAGTTCATAACATAAATAGAATTGTGAGGGTCCAGACTTAAATAAGGACAAAGGTGTTCAAAAATCCACCAAATAATTCAATTTAATAGTTCCAAAAATAAACTAACAAAGAATAAAATTTCAATGAAAAATAAATCAAAAGATAATAACAAATTTGGGCCCAACTTAAACAGGTCAACTGAAGTCTAACAAGAAGGAATGATTCCAGATTAGATTTTAAATAACTGATTTATGGGGAAGAAAAATGATCTATTTTACTGTGATCCACCTGATGAGCTCCACCTATACTTAAGGCTGCAGTCAAGTCCTACTCTTCGCTGGAGCATTGATGCCTACTCATGGTATTTATGCTTCTAGCCAGTTTCTGAGTACAGTACTTTGAGAGACACTTAGCTTGTTTTTTGTTGTGTTTCCAGTCCTCGTTTCCATCTTGGTCCTGGGTTCAGTTCTCTGCTCATCGTGTCTTGCCCTCCAACCACTTGCCTGCCTCATTTCGCCCACTGGGATTCATCTCAAGGAACTAAGGATTTCTCTGTAAAATAAACAAAACTAGATCAATCATCTTGAAAGAGCCTTAGTCAAGCCTTTCTGACAGTTTGTTTCATCTTCTAGGAAATCCAGAAGATCCCTGTACATGTGTACAGTATATAGACTTGCACTGTAAATAATAAACACTGTTACTTTTGCACTTCTTCGTCTTGTGTCGTTCTGGGTCTTGTTACCAACTGGGTAAACCTTTGAAATCATAACACTATGACCACTTTATTGTTCTTTTTACATATTTTGTGCTAATTTCAGCTTACTTTTTTGTTGCTAGTTTTATATCTTTCAAAATATGAAACTTTCCCTTAAACATTATTCTCTTAAATCTGTTTTCTTTTTTATCTTGTTGAGATTTTAGCTACTTTTCTGCTACTTTTAACTAGCATTTTGATACTTTCAACAACAAAAAAAATGCTACCGGTACTTTAGCTAGTGTTTTGCTACTCATCAATATTTTCCTCTTTTTGCTGAAGCTTAGCAGTTTAAGCATCTGTCTTTTAGCTACTATCTGTCATGTGTTTGCCCCTCACAGCCAGCCATGCTCATCATGTTTGTTGTTAAAGAAACTGAAGTGACCTAAAATCCGATATCAGTCTCCTCCATATTAAGTTGGTCACCCACCAGACTGGTCTAAGGGTCTTTTCTTTCACTTTATGGAGGCTCTGGGTCCTGCAAGGACAATAACCTTCACATCAACATGAAGAAGACAAAGGAGATGATTGTGGACTTCAGAAGGAACAAACAAACCCCACACACCCCACTGAACATAGGAGGATCTGCGGTGGAAGTGGTCTCCAGCTACAAGTACTTAGGTGTACGGTACACATGCCAGCTGATGTGTACTGGATCGTTTGATTTATGATCTGCAATGTTTTTATGTTTTTCATGTTGTACTTCATTGTATGTGTTGCGTGTTTGTTTGTCCAGCACTTTGGTGTGGACTTGTTCCTGTTTAAAGTGCTTTATAAATAAAATGGTATGGTATGGTATGGTATGGTACACATGAATGATAACCTCAGCTGGAGCAACAACACCACCAGCCTGATCACGAAAGTTCATCAGAGACTCTACTTCCTCAGACGGCTGAGATGAGCTGGTCTGAGAAGTTCAGACCTCACCTCCTTCTACAGGTGTGCAGTGGAGAGAGCAAATAAATAGAATCAATCTACTGTATTTTTTTAGTACCAGAGTTCTCTTAAATATTCCTAATATTAAAGGTCCTGAGTTGACTCCTAATGCATCTTAGCATATATAACATTTCACCATATAAATGTACCTTAAATGTTTCAATGTTAATAAGCTAGTAACTTGCAAGAGACTTTGTTTTCATTCTCCAGATCAATACAGTGTTAAAAATAGTAAAACACCACAAGTGAAAATACTCACTTTTGGGATATGGGAAGTCAAGTCACCTGCTGAATGATAAGGTTAAGCTGGACATCTTGGATCTTCTTCTGTACACCACCTGTCTGTTACACAGGTGGTTGGATGCCGCCGGTGTGTAGAGATGAAGGTGTTGTGTGGATTTTTTTCTGTGAAGAAAGTACAGAAGGCACATTAATTATGTATTTTTTTTTTTAGCATTTTCCACATTGCTTGAAGTGCTTTGTGTAGCAAGTACTTTTACTTTAATACTTTAAGTATTTTTAAAAGCAAGTACTTATTTAATTTTACTTAAGTAAAAATATTAATATGGTACTTCTACTTTTAATAAAGTAAATTTTTGTCTGTTTATTTGTACTTTTACTTAAGTACAGTGTTTGAGTACTTTCTCCACCACTGGTATTATTACAGTATTTGGGTACCGTGACTCCACTTCTCAGATACATCCAGGCTGGACCAGAGGACCCCCTCATCATCACCTCCTGCCATGTCCTCCTGTACAGTGGAAGAAAAATGTTTAAGGGCTGCTAAAAACAGGTTCATAAAACCATCTTTTTTGGTAAATGCAAATGCTTATTGTCAATTACCATGTGACGTGTGCTGCTGACCACTTGACCAGGTCACCCTTGTAAAAGAGATCTCCATCTCAACAGACTCTACCTGGAAAAATAAAGGTGATTGATATAGCAGACATCTGGTGAATATAAAAGTTTATATTGTCTGATAACAGGTTTGACTTCAGCTCAACTTTTGTACACAAGCTTGAGTTAAAAACATGAACATCTGATAATCATAACATTAACACATGAACATCTGATATTCATAATATTAACACAATACATGAACATCTGATAATCATAACATTAACACACAACTGACAATCATTATATTAACACACGAACATCTGATAATCAAAATATTAATACATAAACACCTGATAGTCATAATATTAAACACATAACGTTTAGAAAACACTAAAAAAAAAAAAAAAGCTAAGTCTGGTCCTCTGGACATTCAAAATTTGAATGTCCAGAGGACCAGACTTAGTTAGCTTTTTTAGATTTTTCTACCTGGATTATTGAGCATGCATCAGGGTGTTTGGAAAACACTTTTTTAACATCTAGTTGAGAGCCATATCAGTCAGGAATAGTAATAAGCATTAGATAAAGAAACACCACAACATTCACAGCTACTAGCTAGCTGTGTGACTGTCAGCAACACACGACACCACGTCAGCACACAGATGAGAACAGCTCAAACTTTGCTCATGTGCGCTTAGAGATTTATAACTCACAATTATTACTTGCTTACCTGTAGAAAGGCACCATTAATAATTACTGCAGTTTCAACGTCGCTAGTTGGCCGTGTGATGCTCTGACGGTGTAAACAGAGAGTCCCCCGCTCCCCCCCTCCTTCCTCGGCTTGAACCGGAAGTGAGGCGATCCGTGGCGATAACAGACAAGTCCAGGCTCGAGGGCGACGGAAAATGCGACCTGTACAGTCCAATAGTTTTGGACGGATGGTACACATAAAATACGACCGCTAGCGGTCGCTAGTTAATTAGATTCAATGGAAAACGCCTCAGGGGGCGCCCAGCAGGGAAACCGGAAGTACGTCACAATCACAAAACGTTTTTTGAAACAATCATTACTAATAAAATATTCATCCTACACAACTAAAAACATATATGCATGCATTTCGAAATATTTTTATTTTATTATTTCACTTTTATAAAAAAAAAAAAATTAAATCTTCAAATGGTGAAGAAGAAGAGCTTGCAGTTCCAAGGAGGGGCGGCGCCCCTAGCGCCCTCTAGTGGCGGCCGCCTCTGGGACCACCTGTATAAATCACAAGAGAAAATTCCCCCACAGGTCCAACTGCCTTCTTATTCAAGACCCAACACCCCAGATAACACCCAGATAACACACAATAGCTCCACATGGGATTGCCATTCATGGCCCCCACACACGCACACACACACACACACACACACACACACACACACACACGCACACACATACACAAGGAGAAGCTGACATACCTTCGTCCGAGGAATCACTATCTCTACTTGTAAATTCAGTTCCAGAGCCTGTCCTACGGTGTATTTCATTTTTCCATGGCATTTATCCATGGCTAAACAGGGAAAAAAGTCCGAAAAAGCATACGTAAAGTCAACAGCGAAGACCTCACCCTTTCACGCATAGCAGGACGCAGCTGAATGACTCTGTTGCGCAGTAAGTTTCCAGCCTGCATGCAATTCAAAACCTGTCATGTCACATGTCTATACAACGGGATTTTCATTGGCTACATGTCTGTCGCGTCGGAATCAACGTCTCATTTGATTGGCCAAAGCCCCACGTGGGGTAAGTAGGAGTCTGTGTTTTTTCACTTCATCACTCTCTGTGATTTGATTGGCTCTAGTGACTGAAAAGTTTCACTCAGTTGGTCAAAATTGGTGTCAATCAAAAGCAGAGACCCTATGAAAGAGTTTTAAAGCGCCAGAATTTACAAAGCTTCCGTATTTGGGAAATGACGATCCAACATATGCAAATTAAGGTCAAACGGGCCCGCGGGCGGGCCCTTGCCTGTTAACAGGTTTAAGATTTGACCAAAATAGCTCAACCTCTTTCTCTACATAGGAAGATCCCAGTTCATCTCTACAAGGATTGTCAGTTTAATGTTGGCCAGACATCAAAGCTAATCAGGCTTTAGAAATATTATAGCGGTAAAGTAGTCCCTCGATACTTCGCAGTTCGACTTTCGCGGACTCACTCTTTCACAGGTTTTCAACGTAAGATTTTACACATTGTTTCTTGGTGGCCTGGCCCACTCAGTGATCACAGAGGGGCCCTTTCCTTTCCCTTTCTGAGGAGTCAAAAGAAACACAACAGGTAGGTGCACACCCTGTGACAGACAGCCTCAGAAAGAGAAATGAGGGGGCGGGGTGGGGTCTGTCTTTCCCCATCGCTGCTGTGGGAGATTCAGTGAGGCAGATACCAGAGAGAGCCGTATGGATTGTTTATTTAAAATAATCAAGTGCGACCCAAACTGAGCTAACCTGAGCCCAATCAAGCTGAGTCCCGGTGCTCCCAATGGCCAGTCTGCCCCAGGCGCTAATGGGCTCACTAACCGTAGCATCAGTCTGTTTGCTCTGTTTCGCTGTGCTCTAAGAACATTTAGAGAGTTTAGAGCATTGTTAGGAACATTGCAAGAGTGTGGGAAGGATTTATAATTCTTTTAAATTAGGGATCGGGCCGATCCGGTATCGGTATCAGGCTCCGATTTCAGCATAATTTACGTATCAAATTTTTCTGATCCAACCTGCAGAGATTTCCGAACCAGGATTCATGTCTGTGTCTACTGAAACGTCTCCACATGTGATTATGGAGTGGATTTCCTGAACGGAGGCGTGTTTCTTGAAACCCAGAGTAATAAAACTTGCCTCACATTCAGGACATCCATTTCATATTTTGCAGCCAACTAAAACGTGAGCAAGCAGCACTGTGACTAACGGCTAACCAACTTTTCATCGAAACATGTCCGCTGTGTGAAAGTATTTTACACTAGAAAAACCACAACACAGCAATGTGCAATGTTTGCTGAGCCGCTGTTCCGAGAGGAGGAAGCTCCGTTGTGACCTATAATACAACAAACTTAATCAAACATAGCACCACATTAAACCGCGGTAAAGTTAGTTTTACGGTGGACATTCGAGCTCCATGGCTTCAGCGGTGTGTTCTTCTCATTCAATCTGAAGCAGGCAGTCTGATTTCGGTCAGCCATGCTCAGTCTGCCTTTCTTAAGCCCCCAGTATACTCCCACGTCCGTCCGTCCATGCATACGTACGTGTGTACTGTACGCAGAGGATTCAGACATCATATTTGAGTATCCACCCTGAGCGGCTGCAGCGCAGCTCCACAGAAAAGGAGCGTTTACCTAAGGGACAAATTGAGGTAGTCGATTGGTCATTTGCTGACACGCCTACTGAATTGATTGACTGGTCAAAAAAAATGTGCTGGCAGCCTCATCTGCAACGGTGTTCTGTGTTTATATGTTGTTAATAAAACGTTCTAAAAAAATAAAACTGGCAATGCTGGTCCTGCAGCCCACACATCAGACCAGCCCACCAGGAAATCTCCAGAACCTCCCGCAGCCACGCTGGACCAGAGTTTAATGCGTTCGTGACCAATTTGTTAATTTCTTATCATTTCAGTCATGCCATCAACAAAGGAGGAAGAGATCACTGCCTTTTGACAAAAAACAAAACAAAAGGCCAGATCAGAGATGAAGAAGGGGAATTTAATACATTGGTGTCACATACAAAACAGTCCGGCGCCGGGCAGTTTATTGTGCGACACCGCGTACGCGATCGTAAAAATTGAGCTTGCCCTGCGTTGGTACGCTTGTACCTCTGCGTACGTATGCGTACCTCTGCATATGGACGTACGCGGGAGTATACTGGGGGCTTTACTGCCTGTGAAGTAAAGGCCATATTTGTGAAGAGAAACTGTCCATCCTTAAACAGAGGTGGAGACCTCCATGTTCAACTGTCTCCCTCTTACAATGCTGTTATTGCTAGTATCACTCAGCCCTCTGTGTATAGCAAACAACCATCAGGGTGCTAACGATCCATCGTTAGGCTGATGGTCCTCCTTAAAGGTGAAGTCTGCAGTTTCTGTAGAACATCAGCACTTAGAAAAAATTTCAACAAGCAAAGCATTCTGATCCCTCCCCCTCAGAGCCATATATGGCTCTGCCCCCTTGTGGTCTGTTGAAATTCAAATTCAAGCTCTGTTTTTATTGGCTGATTCAAATTCAAGCTCGGTTTTTATTGGCTGGTTACAAACTTTGTTTTTATTGGCTGGAAAATGGCGGGTCACTTTTTCTTTTTAGAAATGCTTATTTACCACCTGGAGAAGCAAGGGGACAATATTTTTTTTTTTTTTTTCAGAGATTACCTCTCTAACATCAATCTAGTGACAGAGTGAAGAAATATGTTAAAAATATATTGTTAGAAAAGTTACATATAGCAGCTTTAATCATGTGAACAGCTGGTTTCAGCTGTCAGCAGCAAACTGGTTGATCCACTGTGAGAAGGTGCTATTTATTATGCTACGTTCACACCGAACGCGTTTTGAGTGGCCAAAAAGCGCAAAACGCCTCAAGGTGGACACCCTCGACGCACTGGTGTTCAGACCGGAACGAGAAGCAGCAGCGGTGGTGGCGGCGGGGTGTGGGAGGAGTTTACAATTCAAAACTTACCCAAAATCCCGACTTCCTCACTGACACTCCGCCAGGCAAGGTCCTTTTTCTTTCTCCTTTCTTGAACTCCTCATTTGCGGGTTGTTTCTGTGTCTCACAAACAATACGTCACACTTGCGCAACATCCGTCCCCTCATCACAGCGTGACATAGCTGACTCTCCCTGATTGGTTGTCAATTTTATGCTTATGTTTATTAAATGTTTTAGTGTTTAGTGTTTAGATGGTTACTGTTGCACCGAGGGACTGAGAGAGAAACGCAATTCCGGTCCTGTGTACGTCCTGTACATATTGCAGTTCTGACAATAAAGTTGACTTTGACTTTGACTTTGACAAGACGCGCTGAGCGGTGAAAGTTCAGCTTTTTCAATTCGAGCGGCGGCGGCTGCCGCGGGCACCGCATGCACGGAAAACGCTCTGCCGCCCCTTCCGCGCCGCTCAAAACGGACGTGACGCGACGCGACGCACGACCCCTAGAGGCGCGTCCCCCATTGACTTTGCATGTAAACCGGCCGCTCCTGCAGCTCAAAACGCGTTTGGTGTGAACGTAGCATAAGACTGTGGTGAATACAGCTCATCAGACTGAAGAAGTCTTTCAGATGAAAGACAAAACGTTTCTATCATTTTTGTGTTTGTTTTTTGAATGTCCAGAGGACCAGACTTAACTTTTGTTTATTCTCTATAATATGATGTACTAACAATTATTAATATATTAGGAGGAAACAGATAGCACATTTTAATGTTTCTGTAAGGATACTTTGAACATACTGTATTTGGTATTCATCACATTTTAGCTCTCAGTTTGTCACTTTAAACCAACCTGGTAATGGCACATCCCACGAATGTTCTGGAACTTCAGTTTTTAACAATCTTATTGTGTCAGTACTTCTGGCCCTCAGAGCATTCTGGCAGCCCAGTGGTATCTGGACCTTCTTCCTAATGCTGCATGTAGCAGAAGAGGACCGGTGCTTTTCACATCCTGCTTGGGTCTCTGTGCTCCTCCTGCACCCGTCTGGGCATCTTGGCACCCACTACAAAGACGACGAATAGTTGGCAAAGCTTGGGCATCTGAGGGCCACGGATCAGACGAGGGGAGATCACTCATCCTGCCATCTACTTGGCGCAGGGTTTTGGGACAGACTCACTACAGATTAGCCTGCAGCGCTAACCTGTACGACAGCAGAGCGCTGGCGAAGCACATCAATGGTGGAGCGACTCCCCGCAGACTTTAAAGACATATGTGCACATGGCAGATCAAATTAAAATGCTGACACTAAGGTGGTTTCATCTTTTGGTGCTATCTTCCAAAGAGCCACCTGGCCAGCGCCGCATGCCTGTGCTCATCACAGTCCTCATTGCAGATAACTGCTGGTGTTAGCCGAGAAATTTCAAGCTCTTGAATCTGAAGCCATATGTCTCTGTTAGGTTCTGCATAATGTTGAATACATTACACCGCTTACTGCTGCGCCTGTGTTGCTCCAACTCATCACGATTTCAAAGTCTGGCCTTCTAACTAGGAGTGTGGAACATTAAAATAAAAGAGAGAACAATCATTATATGCCTTCCAAGAAAAATCAGACACTGCTGAACTTGTTAAAAAAAATCTTCAAAGTTAAAGCCTTAATATGTTTGTTTTAACCAGAAAATCACACAGTATCAAAAAAAAGTCTTATTTCAAAATGAAAAGTAATTTAGTTTGAAAATGGTAAATGGGAAACTAAAGTGGTGGACATGATGGTGCAGAAGTGCATAATGGTATGACTGTTTATGAAGCATTCACACTACTGTATTGTGATCCATTTTTCTTCCGTACGTTTTTCAGCATTGCTCTTGTTCCACAATTTTTGTGCTGTTTCAACAAATCATATAACAAAAGGTTCAGCTCATTCAGGAGAAGGGTGTTATGACATTTGGCATTGGTGCAACTTTACATTTTTGAAATCTTTAGCCTTTTCTGTCACTTTTTCTCATAGAAAATTAATTGAGTTCATTTTACATTCTTCAAATGTTTAGATCTGTTTACAACCTTTTACTGCTCTTTTCACGTGTTCTTGTTCAGCTTCTTTCAGCTTCCTTGTGCAAAAAAATAAAAAAAATAATCTAATTTAATCTAATTTCAGCTGTTTTGTGCTCCTTTCTGATTCTATCTGATAACTACAACATTTTAGTGTTCCTTCTAATTTATTTCGGTTATTTCAGCTTGTTCTGCTATTTCAGCTACTATTTACCGTATTTTTCGGTGTATAGGTCGCACCTTTTTATGTTTTTTTTTCAAGGCCTGCGACCTATACACCAGTGCGACCTATTTATGGATTTTTTTTTCCATATTTTTAGACCATTTTTTGGCTGAGTTATGACCCTTTTTCACTTTGGCAGAAAATGGTGCAGTACCACTTTCGGCCGCTAGGGGCGCAGTGCAGTACCACTTCCAGAGGAGTACACCGACCCAAGAAGAAGAAGTAGACCGTTTCCAGCTCATGTGCCCGAAAAAAAGCTCCTCTGCTCGGACTGATTCTGTCGGCCTCCTGGGCTGGATGTAGCTTATGTTAGCTCTGTTTGTTTGCTGTTTGTCAGCAAGATAAGTCAAGAACCACTCAGCGGATTTTTCTGAAACTTACAGAATGGAATGGAATCACAGTGTGGACGTTTACAAGTGAGTACCTTTATTAGATGTTTGAGATAAAAAAATAAAAAAACGATCTTTTTGTAGCATTTAGCTTCTAGTGTTAGCTTCTGTATTTGTTATAAATAGCTTCGAAACCACTCGGTGTATATTTATTTCTGCTTACAGAGTAATTATAACACTCCAATGTACTTAACTATGTCCTGGATGAATCATTTGAGATGAGATTCAATTTTTTATTCGTGTCAGAGGCGGACTGGTCTCGTGTTAGCCTTCGTTTTATATCTGTGTACTTCTGTTTACGTCATAAATAGCTTCAAAACCACTCGGTGTATATTTTTTCTGCTTACAGAGTGCAATTATAGGAGCTTTAATGTACGTTACTGTGGTCTCGAGAAAACATTTGACCTAAAATTCGATTTTTTTATTTGTGTTCTGAGAGACGGACTCCACTCGTGTTTAGCTTTGTTAGCTTCTGGTTTTACTTCTGTCTGCTTATAAATAGCTTCAAAACCACTCGGTGTATATTTTTTCTGCTTACAGAGTGTAATTATAGGAGCTTTAATGTACGTTACTATGGTCTCGAGAAAACATTTGACCTAAAATTCGATTTTTTTATTCGTGTTCTGAGAGACGGACTCCTCTCGTGTTTAGCTTTGTTAGCTTCTGGCAGACATTAGCAGCAGAGCTAAATACTCGGTCCATATTGCCGGGTTGACTCAGCGGTCACGAGGTGCGTCAGCGGTGGATGACGCATTACATCGGCGGTGACGTAGGTGCGACCTATACACCGGTGCGACCTATATATGGATTTTTCCGATTTATTGATAAATATTGGACACTGCGGCCTATACAACAGAAAATACGTTAGTTGTTTTATGCTAGTTTTAGCTTTTTCTGCTAATTCCACATTTTTTGCACTCAAACTTTTTACAGGCTAATTCAGCAAAAAAATGTGCTCTCTCCACTTCTTTCTGGCAATTTAATATTCTTTTAGAATTTTTTTGCTACTTTTCATCTGTTTATTTGTTATTAATTTAAGCTTTTTCAGATAATATTCACTTATTAGTGCTCATTTTTGCTTCTTTCAGTCTAATTGGGCAAACATGTTCTTTCTGCTTTCTTCTGCTAATTGCTTGTTCGACCTTTTCAGCTACCTTTTTTTTAAGCATTTTTCAGCTAATTTCAGCTACTTTCAGATAAATTCAGGTTATTTTTGGTCCTTTCTGCTACTTTCAGCCTAAATAACTTATTTGTTAGTTTTACCTCCTTTCAGGTTTTTCCTGCTACCGGTAGTTTTTTTTTTTCCTGCAATTTCAGCTACTTTTTATTTATTTATTTGTTGTAAATTTACCTTTGTCAACTAATTACAGGTAGTCCCCGACTTACGAGCGCTCTTACTTACGAGGTCCCGGACTTACGAATATGCATCTCGTAAAAAAAATTATATATATATTTTTTAAATAAATTAATACATGTACAGTACTTTACAGTCACTGTTGAGGAGAGTTAGGACTGTATGATGATTTTTGAGGAGTTTAGCTGGAGCACTTCACCCACACAGACACTCCGATCAGAGAGCGAGTCCTGACACAGCAAGATGGTGTTTTTCTTGGAGTTTAATTAATTATCCAGTTCGTTTACAGCATGAAGTTTCCCTTTTCTGAGCTGTAAATTCTTCCTAACTGACAGTAACTGGCATTAACTGTCCCTTTTCTGTCTGTCTGGTATCTGAAATAAAAGAAAACGGCTACGTAAGAACAGGCTAACAGATAGCTTAGCTTACCCTTAATATTACAATAAGACAGAACCTTAAACATGAAATAAACATTTCTTGGGCTGTCTCATATTTTCGCCAAAAATCGCCACCCCATTTACATATGAAAAGAAGAAATTAGCGCTCATTAACGGTGTATTAAACTCACCTTTGTCACAAACGCAGACAGGCATCAACGATAAACACCAACGGCTATAAAACCAACGGCTTTTGCTCAGCTCTATTATATCCCCAAGGACCCCTTAGCTGTCTAACAAGATGCCTGATGTTAAGATACGAATTAGCTGTCTAACGTAAAAAATACGAATTAGCTGTCTAACAAGATGCCTGAACAAAACAATGCATAAATACTAGGGAATTTATAACAGCCGCCCCCAGAATAGCCTAGCTATTATGTAAAGTCTATTAAATTCCCTAAGATGAAGTGGAGTCCTATATTTTGTCCATCATCAGGTGGAATGGCCGGAAGCTGGACCATACGTGATACCGGCCGCAGGTAGGTCTTCTCTCCAATCCGAACCTCAGCTGACCGGATCCGACCGTCTGCACTCTCGATCACCTTTACAACCTCCCCGATGGGCCACTGTGCTCTCTGAAGGTGGGGATCAACGATCATGACGATCGTGCTCTGCGTGAGTTCATCAGTAGGCCGCCTCCACTCCTGCCGAACTTGCAAGAACGGAAGGTGATGCCGCAGGAACTGCACACAGAAGTGGTCCACCATCATCTGACAGTGGCGCCAACGTCTTCTTGTGACGGTGTCAGGAGCGTAAGACGCTTGGGGTAAGGAGGCGTCCCGCCGCCCCATCAACAACATATTTGGCATCACTGGATCAGGATCAGCTATGTCTGATGAAACATAGCCTAAGGGCTTGGCGTTGGATCTGGTCTCGACCTCGATCTTCTTACGTATGTGCAGGAACTCGTAGTACGGGTTGGCTCGCTCCGTCTGGTAGGACTCGATCTCCTCCAGCTTCACGGTGTCCACGATGGCTGCCAGAGACTGCTGGCACCGCTCCTTCTCCTGCTGAGCCGCACAGCTCAGCTGGGAGCTCAGCAGCTTGGGCATCTTCCTCTTGCACGGATGAGGAACGTGGACGTCCACTTCCTCGTCTGAGGGGCGGAGCTTGAGCTTGGCTCCCGAGGAGTCAGACTCTTGGTCTCCACACTGAGGGGAGGAACACTCCGAGGTGTTGCTGCTGTCCGTCTGAGCTGCCGGCTGGATGCTGGTTTGACTCTGCTCTTCGGCTGCGGACGAGGATTCGGGTTTCTCGTCAGCTGGCATGGCCTCCATCGGATCAGGGTGGAGCTCAGCTTTGGATTCAGAGACACCTTCTGAACTCAGGCTGCCTTCGAGTGGTTCAGTTCTGTTGGTCTCTGAGCTCTGTGGGACGTCGGTCCTCTCCTCAGCCTTGTGTTCAGGACTGACACAGGACACGTTGTCCTCCATATGAGACCCAGGACAAAAGGCTGCATCGTCACTAGGGGGCCAGGACTTCTTGCAGTCTGGATAGTTTATGATCCTGTTGTCTTCTGAGCCCTTGGACTCAGTTTTATTTAAACTGGGTGATGTCTCCCCTTCAGCAGAGACGGGAATGTGCAAACTGGTGGACAGTACTGGACTCCCCGCCCATTCTGTTCTTAGGTTCTCTGAACCAGTCTCCATGTCCTCTTCTTCTGGTCTGTCGGGGTTTTCCACAAGATTGTTGCTATGGTCAGTAAATTCTCTCTCACTATCACAAACCAGCTTGGGCAGTTCAGGTACAGGAACAGGCTGCTTTGGCGGCTGGAAACTGTATGTGGACTGTGGCATGGTGTACTGTGGCAGGGAAGAACTGTATCCATGAGGAGCTGGCCCTACCATGACAGGCACTGGCTGGTAGACTGTCTGTACTGCAGGATGCTGAAGCTGGAGAACAGGTTGTGGAGATGGACCTGGCTGATAACCTGACGGCTGCAAGATGGGCTGCGTAGTAATAATCGGTGGGGGCTGGTGCACAGGAGGTGCAGTGATAACTGGTGTATGCTGATACACAGGCTGTGCAGCATTAACCTGCAGGGGCTGATACAAAGGCTGTACAGTGTTAACTTGCGTGGGCTGATACACAGGCTGTGCGGTTTGATACACAGGCTGTGCCGCGTTAACTTGCGTGAGCTGATACACAAGCTGTGTGGTGTTAACTTGCATGGGCTGATACACAGGCTGTGCGGTGTTAACTTGCGTGGGCTGATACACAGGCTGTGCGGTTTGATACACAGGCTGTGCCGCGTTAACTTGCATGAGCTGATACACAGGCTGTGTGGTGTTACCTTGTGTGGGTTGATACACAGGCGGTGGAGTTTGATACACAGGCTGTGCAACATTAACTTGCGTGGGCTGATACACAGGCTGTGTGGTGTTACCTTGTGTGGGCTGATACACAGGCTGTGGCACTGCCATAGGGGTGTAGAGGTTCTGGTACTGAAGCATAATATTGTTTGATAGTGATGTGGGTTGCAGCACATGACGTGGTGTTGCTGGAGCCAGGGGTTGACGTGCTGGTGTTGACACAGCTGGATGTGGCTGGTATTCTGTATGGGCTGGACCTGTATAATTGGGCTGGTATTGTTGAGCATTTACAGCTGTAGTCACGGGATTAATTATTTGATAGGCTGGTTGGTATAACGTAGATATTGTGTTATACTGGCTTGTCTTATCGACTGCCGCCGCTGGGAAATGACACTGTGAGAACCCGAGTGCTGAAAACAGCTGGCCATCTTGAATAGCAGACTTGGTCTGCAGGCTGAGTGACTGCAGCTGCTGTGCACTGGCACTTAGATTGTCATCCTGATGAGGGGCAGCATAAGACATTAGCGACTGAGGAAGGCTAACTTGGTAGTCCTGGAGGTGAGCTGGTAGCTGCCGTGGCCGTTCTGTTAATCTTGATGTGTCCATTTTGCTGATATGAGTGAAGTAATCCAGCTCGAAGGACCATATGTTGAGGAGAGTTAGGACTGTATGATGATTTTTGAGGAGTTTAGCTGGAGCACTTCACCCACACAGACACTCCGATCAGAGAGCGAGTCCTGACACAGCAAGATGGTGTTTTTCTTGGAGTTTAATTACTGTAATTATCCAGTTTGTTTACAGCATGAAGTTTCCCTTTTCTGAGCTGTAAATTCTTCCTAACTGACAGTAACTGGCATTAACTGTCCCTTTTCTGTCTGTCTGGTATCTGAAATAAAAGAAAACGGCTACGTAAGAACAGGCTAACAGATAGCTTAGCTTACCCTTAATATTACAATAAGACAGAACCTTAAACATGAAATAAACATTTCTTGGGCTGTCTCATATTTTCGCCAAAAATCGCCACCCCATTTACATATGAAAAGAAGAAATTAGCGCTCATTAACGGTGTATTAAACTCACCTTTGTCACAAACGCAGACAGGCATCAACGATAAACACCAACGGCTATAAAACCAACGGCTTTTGCTCAGCTCTATTATATCCCCAAGGACCCCTTAGCTGTCTAACAAGATGCCTGATGTTAAGATACGAATTAGCTGTCTAACGTAAAAAATACGAATTAGCTGTCTAACAAGATGCCTGAACAAAACAATGCATAAATACTAGGGAATTTATAACAGTCACCAAGCACTTATGCCCCTTTTCCACTTGCTCGGCCCAGAGCGGCTCAGTCTGGTCCGGTCTGGTTCAGTTCGGTTCGGCTCACATGTAGGTTTGTCTCCATTCACTACTGTGGCCCTTCTGTGGGCGGGGTGTAGAATCTCACTCGTCCTACCACGTGGTGGCGGTAGTGTTACCTCAAGCTATTTACTAGCCACCACTAAACGTTAGAAGAAGAACACCCTGCAGGACCTTGTCTCACCACCTGTTGGCGGTAATGTCCCTTGAGCTATTTATTGCTCTAATCTTACTTTATTGCCTTTTCAGCTTGTTTTAAACCCCTGTGTTTTCCATTTTGTTTCTTTATAATAAAGATTATTCTCATATATGCATAAGGATCCTGTTAACATTGCTTAACACATCGATCGCACTGCCCTGTAATCAGTTAAACTATTTTTACAGTAAGGTACAGATTAGGAATTAATTAGGTTTCAATTGGCCCTGTAATATTAAAGGTTAGTATTTCATTAAATTTAAACTGTAATATTTTGTCAGGGATAATTCAAAGTCAAATGCAAATGGATTATTTGGTTTAAACTGTCCCTTAAACATTAAAAGCGTGTTTCCTTAAACGTAAAAACAAAGTATTAATAATTAAATGTTTGTTGATCAGGAAACTCGTTTGGGCATCCAAGAACAGCTTCATCGGGGTTCATGATGACGTCTGTGCATCCTTGGAAAAGCTGCTGCACCACGACCCGACATCAGGAAGGATGGATGGATGGGTTCATGTTGACATCTGTGCATCCTGGCAAAAGCTGCTGCACCACGACCCGACATCAGGAAGGATGGATGGATGGATGGGTTGATGTTGACATCTGTGCATCCTTGGAAAAGCTGCACTACCCATGACACGACATCAGGAAGGATGGATGGATGGATGGCTGTTCAAATCTAATAATCTTTTTTCTTATGATTCTTTAAAGGGTAAATGCAAATGGAAAATTAACTTCCAGTATGTTTTTAAACAAACACTATACTGTACACACTTAACATTGTAAAATATGTTTAGGAAATTATTGTTCAATGACACCACTTAAGAAAAAAAAGTTTATTATGAAAACTAAGCACAAAAATAAATACTGCATACACCTAAATGATTTTTTTCTCGTTGTTTCATGTGCTTCCTCCAGAAGACAAAAGTTGATCAATTCTGGTGTTGACTTCTTCCTTTTAACTGTAAAAAAAGAAAAACATGGTTACCGGTAATTCAGTCTAGAAACAGTTTTATATGTAGATATATTTTATAAGATATATGTAAGATATATATACATATATCAAATATATCAGAAACCACAAAGCAGATATTTTTCAAACCAACACAGTGTAATCACAACATGTTTATGTGCATACTGTAAGCTGTTGGAGTTATTTGAATTAAAATTCGATTTTTTTATAGACATAAGTGTGTCGACCTAGCTTCTTTTTTTTCTACTAGTATTTAACACATATCTTATATCTCAGAAACCACAAAGCAGATATTTTTCAAACCAACACAGTGTAATCACAACATGTTTATGTGCATACTGTAAGCTGTTTGAGTTATTTGAATTAAAATTCGATTTTTTACGATTTATTTTCGTAGCACATGACAGGTTTGGAAGTAGTCAAAACAAATCAATTTAAATCCAGCAGATTTGACCACAACGTGACATTATTAAGGACTTGTTCACCTGAGGAACCCTCGTGGTATAAAGCCAGCTATGAAATATATTTTTTAAGCTTTTATTTAGCTACATTAAAAGAAAGAACGCCGATCGATAGAAATAAAGCCGGCTCACGTGCGCACATGGCGAAACTACTTTTTTGAATCCTGCCGTTTTGACCACTACGTGAATTTATTAAGGAATAGTTCAGCTTAAGACACATCTTTGCTATAGTTTTAAATACAAATAATTGTTTTTACCGTGTTAATCTTGTAAAGTCCTTCCGTGTTTGTTCCCTCGCAGCAGCAGCCACTTCCTCAAACTCCGTGGCAGGAGGCTGGGCTGGAAGTCCACCTCCTCCCCACTGCTCACTCCCCCACGGCTCGCTCGCTTACAGCCAGCCTGGACCCTGCTCTGAGATGAGTCCGGAATCTTGGTGCGGCGCCGCGCATCTGTGAGGTGGAAATGCTGTCCAACGCGCGTTTGGCACGCAAATATGACGTCACATCCGACCCGGGCCACCAAGTGGAAAAGGGGCATTAGTCTATCCTAACACAGTTTTTAAAGATGAAGGAGCGAGTTGAATTGTCTTCCTTTCACATAACGTGAAAGTGAAAGTAGCTCCCTTTATGTGAATGGAGCCTGCTGGGGAGGAGGGAGACAATTCAACTGACTCCTTAACTGTGTTATGCTACATCCTCACCAAACGCTTTTCACGCAGCCGAAGCAGCCACTTTACATTGAAAGTCTATGTGGCCGCGCATCTTGGAGCAGCGGGGCGTGATGCGGCGCGTCTTCAGCATTTCAAGCAGCGCAGCAGCACCCGGCAGTCCCTTTTCACGCACGCGCGCAGCCGAGCAGCAGCAGCAGAGCAGCAGAAGCAAGAATATTCTTGCTTCTGCTGCTCGCAGCGTCGCAGCAACCAATCGGGAGAGACTCTGCTATGTGATGACGCAACGACGACGGGACTTTCTGTGGACGAAAACAGCCTCCGGTAGGAAAACCTGGCATTTTTAAAGTTGCTGCTGTCCACTCGAGCGTACATCACCCCAAACATAAAAAAAAAACGTTTTAATCTCAACAAAGACTTTTGGAGCTGCAGTTCGGCTCGTAGAAAACCCACTCAAATAGTAACGAGGCTCCCGTGAAGCTGATTTTATCTGCTCGGTGCACAGAAAAACAACACTATCTGACCGGGAAGGGAGCCACACGCTGCTCCCACTGCGCGTCTGCAGTGGAAACAGACATCTGTTGACAAGCAGCAAACACGGTGCGTTGGGAGCTTTTTGATGCGTTTAGTGAGGACCAGGCATTAGGATAGGCTAAGTGCTTGGTGACTGTACAGTACTGTACATTTATCTATTTATAAATAATAAATAAAAATACTGTATATACTGTATAGTTTTAATAAATAGATAAATGTACAGTACTGTACAGTCACCAAGCACTTAGCCTATCCTAACACAGTTTTTAAAGATGAAGGAGTGAGTTGAATTGTCTCCCTCCTAGTGCATTAACAGAATAATCGAGTTTTCGACAGACCGAGTGCTTTGACTTCTTTCGAGGCTTTTTTGTCCACCTCGACTACCCGTAGTGACGTCATCACGTGATAAAAACAGAGCGTGGGGTAGCTTTTAGCTTTTAGTAGACGCTACAAAATGGATTCCTTTGTGCGCACGGATCTATGAAGCTGGTCCAGTCTTGTCAAAAAGGTAAAACAGTTTATAATTTTATAAATTGCGCCACTCATTGAAACATCCTGTTGACGTTCTTTTGCTATGAACACCGTAGTAGATTGTTGTGACAGCAGAGGGCAGTGTTGCAATGCAGGTCCCATATATAACACGGTCGAAACGGCTTCATCTCTCTCGTTTCACAAAGAAAAAGAAACAAATATTCATCTCTCTAGAGCTATTAAAAATCTATAAACACAATCTCTAAAAGTAAACCTAAATTGCACAGCTGCAGGCGGTGGTGCGGTGTGGCTGTGGCCCCATTTGTTTTTTAAGTTTCGGTTTTCATCGCCTTATACTTTCACTTTTAATATTATTAATATAACTAATAGTTTTGTTTTTCCTGTGACTTATGTGCAGTATGATAAATGATAGGAGCATAATAAATGCTCCCAATGCTTTGTTGGTCTTTTTTTTCTTTTTGTAAAGACGTTTTTAGGCATTTATATTTATTTATTTATTTTGCATCGTAAGACACTGTGACGTCATCGGCTACTCGAGCGTCGTTCGAGTTTTTTTATGTTAATGTCGAGGTTAAAAATTATGTACTCGTTCAACCCCTACTCCCTCCTCCCTGCAGGCTCCATTCCCATAAAGGGAGCTAGCTCCCTTTATGTGAAAGGGAGACAATTCAACTCACTCCTTCATCTTTAGAGAGTCAGAGTCAGAGAGTCAGAGAGTCAGAGAGAATTTATTGTCATTTGCACCGCATGTAGTACATGTGTTGAAAACGAGATTATGTACACAGGGTCCCAGTTACATCCAACAACAAATGCAAGAGAAATACAATAATAACATCTAGGATTAACTAAGAGAGACATCACATCAGCTAGTAATACACTAAGCCCTAATGTAGTAGAAAAACATCATTATAAACAGCAGCACGAACATGAGCAGATGGTCACAGATGAACGCAGCAACAAGAAACAGATCAGTATCAGTATGATGTGACATTTTGCAGTGTTTATTCTTATTATTTATTTATTCATGAGTCTGACAGCCTCAGGGTAGAAGCTGTTCCTCAGTCTAGTGGTTCTACATTTGATGCTCCTCAACCTCCGTCCCGAGGGGAGTGGTGCAAAGAGTGAGTGTGCTGGGTGAGTGAGGTCTTTCATGATGCAGGTGGCTCTTTTTCTGCATCTGGAGGTGTAAATGTCTGTGATGGTGGGGAGACTGACTCCCACAGACTTCTGTGCAGCCTTCACCACTCTTTGTAGAGCTTTCCTCTCTGCAACTGTGCAGCCTCCATGCCACACGTTGATGC